>JAPYZN010000806.1:0-26495 GCA_030522865.1 Psyttalia lounsburyi
AGCCACAGCAATCAATGCCGTAGAAGGTCCTGACATTTCGAGTCAGGCAAAAACATAAGGCCCACATGTGACCCTGATCGAAATTTCTGATCGGGGTAGAGAAAGATTTGCGAACCGTGCATAAAATCTCACTTTCTACACAGTGTTTCAAAAAATGTATGTATTTATTCATTTATTTTTTCAAAATCATAATGAATTTTGTGATCCGTTCAATAATTTTTTTCTCTTTGTTCGCTCTTTCAAAACATCAAAAATAATTAAAATTCATAAAAATTAGAATAATTTTTCACAACGTGCTGGACTCATTTATTCCTTATTAAACTCATCATTCCGAACTTTCCAGAATGTTTTTTTCAACCCCTGAGCATATAGCGAAAGAGAAATTCCATGGGAGGTAAAAAAAGATTGAGACGATAAAAAGAGGAAGCCATCCTCTCTTTTCACATTAAAACAGTACTGCCGAGAGGTGGTCGGTGAGGGCGGAGGGGGGGGGGGGGGGGGGGAAAAAAAAAAAAGCGGCGGGGGGACATTCCCCCAACCCCCCTTCCGCCCCCCGTTCCGCTCCCTAGACGACCAGAACATGTGAAAAAAGTTGCAGAGAGACTGAAAAAGTATAGGTTATATAAAATAAATAGAGAGAGAAATGTACAAATGGAGCACGTCTGGGGGAAAAAGCTAGGGATAAATATTTGACAGTTCAATCAAGTCTTTTAACCCATGGTAACATTCTAACTGGTATTTTTTTACGTGCACTGATGAACCTCAGGCTTTTGGAAGAGAAAAAAAATTGGGGCTTTTTGCAGGTAAAATTGATTTTGGTGGAGAATTTTTCGTTCGTGAATGGGAATCGGAAATTAGGAATGACCTCAATAAATAGGGAAGTTCATCGAGAGAGATGGCGTGAGAGGAGTTGAGGAGGAGTGGGGGGTTAACCCAATATAAAGGAACTCAACCGACAAAATTTTTCCTCAATGAACAAACCGGCGAATATCAACATTGGACCCCCAACAACAATTATTACCTCCATTTCAATTTCGTCCAAAAAAAAACAACATTCCTCATGATTAATCGAGTTATTAAATTACCCCTGTCACCCCTCTGTATTCACGATTCCACGCGGAATAATTTCCTTCATCCCCTAATTGCAGAGTTAAAATACGTTTGAGTGTGTGCAAGAGGGCGCGGGTAGTACGGGTAGTTTGTTCCACAGAGAAACTTTGTGAAATATTCCACGGTTGGTTGAACTTTTTAGTTTCCCCCAAATTTTGGTATAATGATTCCACCCAAGCATTTGCCACCATTACCATATTTTTTTGTTCTCCCTTTATCATAACTGAAGTTAACATTTTACTTCTCACAAGGAAGCCGAAATAATTTCCCTCCAGGGGGAACTTTGAACTTCAAATTTTTGCACTTATTTTTTAAAGAAAATAAAATAAGTTACCATAAGCGACAAAAGGATATAAATATACAATCCACCTACACTGAAAATTATCACAGAAGTTAATATACTTGTGGTAGTGCATTTTAACATTCCACAGTTGAGTAAATTTTTCCATTTTTCCAAATTTTGATTTAGTAATTCCACTTAAAAATTTACCACTATTATCGAATTTTTTGGTTCCCTCTTTACTATAACTGACCTTAATTTTTCACTTGTCACATGAAAATTGTAATAATTACGCTTCGGAATTTGACGGAACTTGAAACCTCTTATTGATACTCGGGTGTTCAAAAAAAAAAAATAATAATAATATAATAAAAAATAAAATCAATTGTTAAAATTACAAAAGTACAGAAAAAAAGAATAACAGTGAGAGAGATTGAATAAATTTTTCACTCTCAGAGGGACTTTTACCTTTTCTTACAATTAGTTATTCCTGATTTACACGAGTTTCACTTGGATGTTTTAGTATTAAAATAGAAAAGAGACAGAGACGAAGGGAGATTGAGAGCCCTGTGTGCCAGGAGTTGAATACGAAAAGCGAGTATTTTTCCATGGGGGATTGGAGAATGTAAAAATGTGAATGTATTTGTGCTAAGCTTCAAGCGTTGTTCTAGAATACTTTGTTCTGGGATATTCAGCTCGCGTATACGAATGACTGGCACTTAGGGGTGATCGAGAAACGAGACAGATGCGTTTGAATATCAAACAGGAGGAGGGGTGAATTGTAAAATTTTTTTGACTTTTCTGTTTCCCATAACGTCCACACTTTTGCATGCATCCGATGTATCGCGAGGAAAATATGGCGATGTTTATGGCGCATGTGGGCGTTCCTAGCTAGGAATATAAAATAACATGTGAATTTACTTTTACAAAATGTCTCCGATTTCTGTTCTGTAGACTGAGGTATTTCAAGCGGCAGTGGCAGCTGCTGCTGCTGCGGCAGCTAACAGCAGTGGTCAGCAGACAGCACCACCAACGTCTGGGGGCAATGATACGAATCAGGATAGTGGAGTTGAGGGGAATAATATGGTGCCTGTTACATCAGGCACGACAACACCTTCCACTGTTACACAGGGTACTGATCTCAAGGGACAACCTAAACGTCTTCATGTCAGTAATATACCATTTAGGTTCAGAGACCCTGATCTTAGGGCTATGTTTGGTGTAAGTAGAAATTCACAATTTTTCTTTAATTGCTAAAACTAGATCTGAATCATTTAAATCGTATCATTTGTTCAGAAAATATTTTCTTTCTTATTTGTACAAAAAGAATAATTAATTGATTCCAACCAAACCATTTCACAACATAAATTTCCCTTTTTTTTCTAGCAATACGGTCCAATACTGGATGTCGAGATTATTTTTAACGAGCGTGGCAGCAAGGTAAGCAATATGCCCTGTCAAAATCGATCCACACCAAAAGAATAACTGCCTGAGCATCTTTACCCTCGCCTCCTGCCAGGATGTCGATTGACCACTAGATTTCATCAGAATCGTTCAGTTATCCACTTTGGCACAACTTGCCTCAAGTACCTTAAACCTCACCTTGAAACATTTTTTTCACCCCCTTTCTCGGTATCAGATAAAAAACTTGGGATCGTATCTCAGCAAGTCCGAGTTTGCAGAAAAGTGCAAAAATAAAGTTTAAATAAAAGAGAGTAGTGGAAAAAAAGTCCCGAGTGTGAGAGAACTCAATAACTCCAAGAAAAGTCTAAGGAAACTTGCACTTAACCTCTAGTGAATTCATCCCAAAAACTTTACCCCTCAAAAAAAAAACATTAGAAACCCAGAAATTGAATTGAACAGAAATTTATTTGACGAATGAATCCCCTGAACTTTCAGAGTAAATCCCTCGGGTTATTAATGGGGTTTTGCTCTACCCCAAGACAAAAAAATCCAGGAATTAATTAAAAATAATTAGAAAGCGAATGAAACTTGTTAGCGATCTTGTTGCATTTATTTAACGAATAAGTTCTTTATTGGCAAACTTTCTGGCACTTTTCTCCGTGACATAGCGACATCCTGGGCTCCTGGAGAGGACGAGAGTGAGAGATACTTGGGCAGACGTAATTGTTTTGCAGGATCGCCCTCGGGCCAGAAGTTACTGGCCACGTCGTTAAAACTTTTTCTCCCTTTTATTTCTCGTTCTTCCTTTTTTCATCCACATTTTTAACGTTATTTTTTTCGCCCCTTTTGGGTTTTTTTTCATGTCTCGCTCGCCGAAGGTTATAATATAACTCAGTTCAATGAGTTTTGGAGAGGACTCTGAATGTCTTATTTTCGTTGAAGGTTGTCTAGAGGGCTATCCTGAGATTCAATTGTTCATGTGTCATATGATAATCATTATGATTATTTTCAGCGCGCTGGCAACACTCTTCGAATTATTTCAATTGGGTAATAATTCTAGTCATTGAAAAGTTGAATCTTTATAGTTTAAAATGAATATTAATTTTTAGTCAACATCGAGAACCCTCCCAAAAAATTAGGGAACGGAACAAAAAAATTTATCTAGAAAAGTGAGATTATCAGGGAGCTGGTAAATCAAAGGATTATGTTCAAAATGGCAGATCTACTCCTACATCTACTAGCTATTATTTTTAAGCTGCTCATCATGGCAGATTTTAATCTGACAATCACGGTAGATTTCAATGTAAAATTCTGAAAGATCTGTTTTTTACCTGTCACCTGTCGTTTTCTCTCACAGTTCTCTAATTTTCTGTCTATTCTCCACGTAATAGTATTTAAAAAATTGTTTTTTTTTGCAATTGGACGGCAATGAAAGAATGAACGAATAGAAAAAAGAAAAAAACTGTTGAGATTACCGACAACAACACAAGAAAAAATAGCGCGTTTGAAATGCTAATGTCTTTCAATAATGGATGACAGCCTCTGGGGGTGGACACGGGGGGGCGGTAGACTTGTGGGGTATATTTGGATAAGATCCGCAGTAATACATCTCGGTGACATGCGGCATCCGGGTGAGCTTACATATTCAGTACTGTCGCCATTACCCAACGCTCCACTCTCAAATTTCCCCCTCCCTTTGTGTTTGTAGTTAATTAAATCACCTATGACCGATTTTATAATTAGAGTTAATCAGCATTGATATAAATTGACCCTCAATTGAAACGGATATTGAGAGTGTTAATACTGTAATTAACTTTGTAGAAATAATTGGCAATTATTTTGGGTAATGCTGAAAGGGAGGGAGGTCATTAATTGCTTCAGTCGATCGCTCAAAAAATCCCTGATAAATAAAATAAAAATACGTAATATAGTCATGGAGTTGAGTTGGTGGAATAATGTCTACCCCGATCGGTGAATCATAGACGACTGCCATAATTGAAGCAAACTATACCCATATTTTTAAATAAAATTTTAATTGAAAAATTGATTTGTTGATTGTTATATAACATTGAAGAAGCTTTTCTTCATAGAATGGGTAGCTTTGTTAAAAATTATCGACCGAAAATAATGCCCCAATATCATTTATTTGAATTCGACCTCGTGATCGCCTCTATCCATGTCCGACCACGTACGAGCCTCGCTCTACTCACCGGGCGTTTCATGCCGGAAGTTCACCTCGCGTGTCACATCCGCCATCGTAACTACCAATCACGTCTCCTGGATGGAAGGCTTTAGCCAAAGAGGTGAGGGTTCGGGGGTGGAGATAAAATGCAGTGAGGAAGGACAGAGGCGTTTTCAGCCGGGGGTTGGGAAGGGGACTAGATTTTAGGAGTGACTGGGGAAGGTAACAGGCTGTTTTCAGTTTCCGGGTGACCCTCACAGCCTCGATATGGGATTAATTAAACTCCATAATCCAAATATTCGTACTTATGCGGCTGATCGATACCTTCATCGCTGGTATTTTCCACACTTCTTTCCCGTTCCCCTCCTTTTTTTCTTCTTTTAATTTCCATGAATTTCAACATCGCCCTCCTTTTTCACGCTGCATTGTTTCTTCGCGTGGTGAATCGTTACTGAATAATTGTCGATCACTCGGACTGATCTCGACTGCGAAATCTTTGTAGATTGGCCTTTTACGTTCTTAGGAGTTTTGAAAATAGCTATTCTTAGGATGAAATGAGTTTTCGAGGTAGGAAATTTTTTGAGTGTTAATTCATTCAGTAGGGAATTGTTAGGAGTTTCTTTTACTGTTAAGATCAGATGAGCGCCATACGTTTGGGGGGAATTTACCACCAGTGATTAACAGCAAAAATATCGACTTCCATTGTTGCAAAATAATATCAACATCACGTGAAAAAAGCACTTAAAGGTGAGGGCCACTCTTTACTGATGGGATTTTATCCGTACATGTAACACGCGTGGGATGCAATAAATCGATTTCGGCGGCGGGGAAGAGGGGCTGTTAGACATTCAAACAAAAGTAGCGGGAAATGGAAAATTTATTCGTTCTCTCATTTCACTGCCGACTATCTTTTGGGAGGAATATAAATGCTGTTTGTTTCATCGGTATCGATACAGAGGAGGTGTTGCCAGCGCTTTTATGTATTGTCGATGTAAGGATACATTTTTCAAGCGAAATGAGGGAGGCAAATCATTTTAATAACAAATTTACAAGATTACAAATTCTGTTCCTCATGCACCCCACGTGAGGTGAGGAATGGCAATTTATGGTATTCCGTAGAAAAGAAAATTAAGTCGCTGAAGAGTGGATTTCATCTGCCAGATAATATTTATCCAGTAGATTACCATAGAGTATATCTACCTGATGGATCACATCTCCCCATTGAATTACATTTGAGTCGATTTAATGAATTTGGTAGATTGAGTATATCAAATTCGGTCTGGTTGACCGAATTCACCTGACAGATTGATTGTACATATTTGATAGATTTCATTCATCAATTTATAGATTAATTTAATATTGAGGAATAGGATTTGTCTCCGTCAATTCATCATTTCAATCATTTCTCAGTCACCATATTGCTTCTGCCAATTGTTACGTCACACAATAAATCAACACACACATCTACACAAAACACAAACACTCATGTCGTCATATTATATATTTATTTCATACGCCAAGCTAGACTTGACGGGTAGTGTTTTAAATTTTGTAAAAGCACTGTGCTTTAGCCGTAAATAAAAAATCATGAGAAGATCTCAATTTTTCCCCTTTTTTTTCTTTTTTTCTCTTTGAAATAAAATATTAATAGGCTGATATTACTTTCGAAAGGCTTCGTCAATGTAAATGGAATGTGGCATCCCTAATATGAAGTGCAGCATTTTGGAAGTTTTTTGAAAGAGAACAAACGTGATGCAAAATGTTTGTTTTAGTATTCAAAGAGTTATACACTTTTATTAAGACGTGACAGCCACTTTGGAATTTTTTTTCTGTACTTTTTCAATATATTTTGTGATTTTCTATGTTATAGGAAATTTTTGACGAGTCAGACATAGGATGTTTGGTTTTGGTTTCGATTTTACGGATGATAACATTATTTATTTTTAATTAATTCAGTTTTTTGATATTTATTTTAAGACGAAAAATGTTATCTACCTGAACGAACTTCTTACTATTTGATTATATTGCACCGGTGTCAGTTGCGCGTTTTCCAGCCAATAAGCGAAATTTCAAAAAAAAAGATTAAGAATTTTTGTGTCAAAAAATCGCGATAGAATATGATGTTGATAACATTTTTTCTGTTCTCAACTTTGAGGCACAAGATTATGTATCTAGAATATTTTTAAATCAGAAAAATTGATAAAAACAAAATAACCAGCGGTGATTTGTCCCATTTTTCGTAGTTTGTTTTTTAATAGAACGACCTGTTTCAGTTTATCATAGTTAGAAAGGAAAAAGCATTCCGCATTTTTTGATACATATAACTCTAGCTGATTTTGTGACCTATTGCCCATGCAGAACCATCTATACTAAAAATTCAATTCTCAGATGAATTCTATAATTCGTTATTTTTACAATTACTGAATTGAAATTGGCTACAAAAAGGCAGAGTTTGCTCGCATTATAAACGCAGACTAATTGTCAGATTCCCTTTCATAATCCGCAGACTGCAACTGTTAGACGCAGAGTGCGCTGTTGCTCTATGAACTGAATTAGGCGAAACATCGACTAAAGATAGCCCAGGACTCGGTAACTTACTAAAAGGCCAAATATACTCTGAGGATTTATTAATGTCCTGCCTGCAACACATGGACAATTTACGAGAGCTCAGCGTCTAACATTCGCTCAGTTTGCATATTATACGACGAAATCTGACAAGGGTGACAGGCACACTGCGAGCAGATGCGACCTAAAAAAATTGCTTGAGTTGCTGCCATAAAATAAAATTGTTTCGTTTCATTGATCATTAATTAATCTATCCATCAACTATTTGCCTTACGATGGTTTTTTGCAATCTCCTGCTGACTGTCATTTTAGAAAACTCCGAATTCAAGAAATTTCAAGGCACCTCTCGTCGAAACAAATCTAAAACTCAAAATTTTCCCTTAAAAGAACAAATTCAATATTTTTTCCCCAAGGAACGAAGCATGAAATTACTGATTGCATCGTCACCAACTCTACTTGTTCTAATCGAGAGAATTGATCGTTAGATAGATGGAATATAAACTTTCATCTACAAGGTAAATCAAGTTTACTAGGTAGATGAAGTCTACCTAGTCGATTGTATCTATATTTGTTTAAACCGGTAATAGATACCCAGTAAAAAAAAACACTGACACACCACAAGACACAAAAAATATATATGAAAATTTCAGAAAAAAAATAACAAAAAATTTCTTTATTGTATGTAAATAGTAGACGCACGCTTACGTTTAGGTAAATAACGGGTAATTAATTTCTATGATTTCATTGATTAATTCGAACGGATTTTGAGAAGAACAGACATTTACATTTTTTATACGCTTTCATTATATCTTTCTCTATTACCACTCACCGTATGTGTTTAGATAGAGGCTGGCTTTTTATTTATCTCATTCACCCGTTAACATATCGGCAGACACACAAAATAAAATTTAAATAAAAAAACATAATGTGAATTTATATGAAAAATTGATGACTAAATTTTTACATGATTAGTTTCTGTACACGCCATTGGTTTTATCGTTGCGATTTTTCTTGTCACATTATTATTGATTATCTGTATCACCATATTATCATGCGGACGTTGTCACGTTCGATCCCACGAATGACCGACGACATTTTTAAAACTATAATTAAGTTTTTATTTTTTCATTGAAATTATGTTGTTCAAGGGTTTTGTCCATTTTAATTCTCTCTTTTTTCTCATTTTGTAGTTTAAAATTTTTTATATTTCTCAGAATTGGCGGACGCTAGAGACATCCAGTAAGAAAAGAGAAACCGGTTTTGCCTCCGTATTTCTGAACTAATTTTTTTTGGTTGTCGTTGAAAACATTCTGGAGCAAAAGTGGACTTTCTTTTTTATTTTAAACAATTTTCTCATTTCGTTTATTACCGAGAAATTCTGAAAAGTGTCAAAATGAAAGTCGTAAAAAATTCAATTTCTTTAAAATCATTCAGTCAATTTGCAATTCAGATATAAATTCTGAAACAAAAAAATAACCGAGGGTTCTTGAAATTTTGGAAGGGGCGGCGGTTAAAGCTCCCCAGTTTTTTAATTATCAGTTTATTTTGCAGTAACAATTCACACAATTCAATGAAACACTGGAAACACAAGAAACCCAGGAGAAAATATTTTTCATCAAAGGAAATTGGTATAAATGCAATGCCCGCAGCTTCGGTCAGTAACCCAGATGTCGAGCTCTTTATCTCACTCTTCGCTCCCTAACTCTTCCCCCCCACCCCTTTTTTTTTCTCCCATTTATTCCGGTCCATAATTACCTGACGAGCCCTTGATAGCGAGACCCTCGGGGGAAAAATATAAAATGTATTTTAAAAAAATCACCTCGCGTGTGTCAAATCATCTAATCGCAATCGGTACACTCTAATTATCCATGTGCCTTGCTTCGAACCGTGTCAAAGAGGGTGCTATAATGATCCCAGATTTTATGACAAAAGTCTCAACTTTATCCAGAAATAGAAATCGCAAAATTGCATGAAACTATAACATTTGGATTTTGCTGCTCCTCATAAAAAAAGCCCTTTTTTTCTTTACAATTTTGCCATAAGAAAAATGTCGTCCACAGAGAAATTTATCTTTTTCAAGTTGCACCAATTAGCCCCACTTGACACAAGAGTTTAAACAAAAAAAGCTAGAACAAAAGATTTTTTTTATCCTTGGGAAAAAGAGAATAATAAAATAAATGAGAGTTTGCGACACTGTCGTTGACACAAAGGGCCGGAGATATTTCGATTAACTGTGTCTAAATACCATTATCGTCGAGCCAGAGGTGTACCTCAGTCTCTGGTGAAACTTCTCGGGGGCTTTGCCCAGGCTCTCAAAGGCAAAAGCCCGCCATCTATTTTACATAAACATTTCATTACTTTATTCATTTATTTATTTATTTTTTATTTAACACCCTTATTCTTCGCTGCCGCACAAACACTCCCTCAATTAATGTTCTCTTTCATCTTGACTCTGGGAAAATAGTGCGAGAGCTATCTGTTAGGGAAGAAATATTTTAAACCACACACCAGATGACCAATTCCAACCATTTCGAGACATTGTCAATCTATTGCTGACATAAATTTACGTTATTAACGGTCAGAGATTTCTGGTCGACATCTCTTTCGATTGCTAAGAAAATTTCGGATGATTTAAAAAAGACAGTTGTCTATTTTAGCACGTTACTTTTCTAGAAAAGTCTGACGTAATGTTTTGTGAGTGTGAGGTGTGATAGATACTTTGCTTTACCTTACAGAAACGATTTTTTTTCATTCCTAGACTAACTCTCCGGGTTGTCTATTCAGATATTCAGCTATCGTTCATCTCTTAACTTTTCCAAAATCCTCCAGAGCCTAAGCTCACTAATTTAGAATCTAAAAAAATCTCTATAAAATAAAGATTAAAATTGGATTTCGTCATTTACTGAGTTCAAAAAATGAATTAAACAGCAGCAAAAACGTCAGTCATGATGGAACCAATCTCCTCTCATTCCCCTTAGGCCGATAAACTGAATTCCAGAAAGAAAAAAAAGAATCATAAAAAAGCACGTGAATGGATTTGCCAGCGATATTTTTTTTACTACTTCCCATTTCATCCCCCCGTCGAGTAACGCAATTTCTGTAGCCGACCAAGGGAGTCGTAACTAGACACTGTCCTCTCAAACCCCTTCACTCCCCTTAGAAATTTGATTATCCTTGTATTCCCTTTTCTCTAACGTACGTACGTGAATTTAGCTATCTCTTTTCAACACTTCTGGACTCAATTGACATCCCTCTACCAACATATACCCAGGGCAAACCTTAACCAATTCGTTTAGGGGTAAAAGCTCTTTGCACCCGTTCTTTGATGTTCGATTTCTGAAACGATTTTATGGGTATTCTATTGCATTTGTTAGTTGAAAAAAACAGTTAAAAAAAATCTGCAGTATTTATTTGAACGATAGCTCTCATTTTGAGGCTTGAAAAAATACCTTCAAAATGAAAATTCAGTCGTCAAATGTGACGTTACCAATTTCGAACAATTAACTATAGAGAGAAATAGATTTTTTTTTTGGAACGGTCTATGAAGTTTTATAATATAGTTACACTTAAATTCATCATCAGAATTGATTTATCATCCAGTCAATAGTCCATTCTGTGGATTTCAAAGGCTCCGAGGGTAATATGTCGTCGATTCTATTTCACTTATCCCCTCAGCGGCTGTACGAGAAAAGGACGTAGTAATGTTGCAGTTGCGCTATTTCCTTTCTCCCGCAGAGCCGTCGCCTCTTATCCCTCATCTTGAGTCCAATGATTTAATTATTCATAGCAACTCTCGCGTCTCTGGACGCTCATTATTTATGAGCATCATGAGATAGGACGAGAAAGAGTAAAAGAAATGAGAGAGGGAGAGCGAGACAAAGAGCAAGAGAGCCTGCGTCGAAGGCCAATTAATATCCTCTGGGTTTCCTTCTCTACCACTAACAGTAAAGTAAAAATTTTATATTCTCTTCATTTTCATGTGGCAAATGTGTTATTTAAGGGAGAATGAAGATCATGAACCCTGGCGAGTTGAAATTCAATCGGGCGATCAATAAATTTTTTTTCACAAATAGCGGATTATCTTACCTACCAGCGGAGATGAAAAATCCGCTCACCTCTCAAAATAGAGTCCAGAAAATTCACTACAATATATTTTTTGAAAAAAAAGTTCCCATTTTATTCCAGATTTCCGTAAAAAATTCAAGTCTAACACTTATTTTGGGTACTCCTCCACCGAGTGGGACTATTTTTTTTAATTTCGTCGGAAATACCCAAAAAATGTAACCTTTATTTTGGATTTTCCTCCGCCGAATGGTTTCAACTCGATTAAAAAATTGTTTTACACACAAAATAAGATCATAAATACACTGAAAAATGTGACCGACTCATTTTCAAAGTCAATACTATAAATGACAAATTACACAAGTTTAAAGAAAAAAAATGTTAATATTTAATACTTGTCGGCGGGACGTGCCCCGTCGAGCGTGGCAGAGTCTGTAAGTTGAGTTTAATGCATGTTGTTTTGTCTGTCCTTGCATGCAGGGATTCGGTTTTGTAACATTCGCGAATAGTGCCCATGCGGACCAGGCACGTGAGAGGCTACACGGCACCGTGGTTGAGGGCAGAAAGATTGAGGTGTGCATGAAAAAAAAATTACTTTTTTCTTAATACTTATATAAATATATTTAAATCTAAAAATATATTTTTTCTTTACATTTACATGATACATAATACATATTTATATCGTTATCTAATATTATGTGATAAGGTTCATTCATTCATTAATTTTATTTACCAGTTTTTCGTTGATATCATTGATGAAGAATTTTATCAACGTATTTAATTTTTTCTTTCTTTTTCTTTCCTTTGTATTTGTATTTCACAGGTGAAGCACCGGCGCCTGCACGACATTAACACGTGCACGCGTCCTTGCTTGTATGTATTTTATATTGATTAATTTTAATTAATTAGATAGGATAATTGTTGTAAATAATAATCGGGAAATTAATTTCTCGGTAATTATTAATTTTTTTTTTCACGAGGAAAAATTGCAAAAAGACGACTGACTGTTTGGAAATTTTTGCTTCATAAGATAATTGGATAATTTTTTTTTTTGTAATTTTTCCTAATGTTTAATAGATATTAGAGTATTTTAGTACTTCGATAAATCGCAGGCCCGAATGAAAATTTAAATATAGCGAGAAGGAGATGAAATTGGATTTTATAAAAAGGAAAAATCTCTTGTTGTTCCTTGTAGAGCTTCTCGCGAGGGCGATTGAGTTGTTGCGAGATTGTAAGAGAGAGAGAGATGACGACTCATTTTGATAGAGATATCTCTCGTTTTTGGCGAGAGTCAGTGAGTGGGGAAATTTGTTGAAATGAACAAAATTCAAGGGAAAATTTGTTAAATGGGTATTTATATTCATCTCTCTCGATGTCTCGTGAAAGTTGTACTGGGCAAACTGAGGACACTGAGGAGGACCTAACCTCACGTCCAAAGTGTTACCCATGAAGGTAAGAATATGCGAAAGAATATCGATGAGATATTAAGGAGCGATTTAATGAATGAAGAGAATTTCATTGAAAATAGGAAATCAGTGATTATGGGGAACTCGCACTGCCCGCTCTCTCACGATTTTTTTTAATTCATGTTATTTGTACAGATGTTTACTACCGAGGGTGCATTTTGTATTTTAACACGTGCCAGATATTTATTAACAATTATTTTTCATTTCATTTAATTTTTTTCGCATGTTCAGGGGTGAAGTATGATAATTTTGTCGAAAGGAAATTATTCATTTCCTTAATGCAGTCATCGAAAAGAGTGATAAAACATTTTCATTGGAAATGTAATTCGCTAGAAAATTGTTTTACAACATTTATTCGTAAAATCAGTCATTATCGGGAGATATTAACAAATGCGAGCTAAAACAAGTTTTGTTAATCATTGAATTAATTGATTGAAACATTATATTATAAGAAAAAGTAGCAAATAACGCCCTATAGGGAAGTTAATAATTTCGTATTGCAAATTGAATTCTCTACAGAATTGTCTAATAATAGTTTGACTGAAACGTGTGCAATTGAATTGTCAAAGTTTTCGTCCATTCACTCCTGAATAACTCCAAAATATTTCTCCCATTAATTAATTTATTTCTCAGTGTTCTTTCTTTCATCTTTTTTGTACCATGTGGCACTCGTATTTCCGCTTTATTTATTTGCTACGTGTAAAGAAAATACTCATATGTTGTTGTTTTTTCCTCACTTAAGCTTTGGAGGTGAAATAAGTAATAATTAACGTCACGCGAGAGTACGAGGGTTTTTTTTCGGCACCAGTAATGTTTTGTTTTTTACAATAGAGTACATGTTATAGTTATCACTGTGGACAATTTGAATTGCGGAGTGTATTGAAGGCGTTGCTAGATTTCCGGCTGCGATTAACATCTCTCAATTTTTATTTAAATTCAGGCGTGGAGTGAGAGCTTTTAATATAGACGATGAAAAGATTGGACTCTTGGCAGTTTAATCTCACTCACTTCATAAATATGTTCAATAAATCAAGAGAAATTCGTTTATGATTTCTCTAATCGAGGAAAATTTCGAAAAAAATTCAATCACAAAATTTAAAAAATACATAATAATTTGTAGATTAAACAGTGGATTTTATTGCTTTTTCGGACTCGTCCGAAATAATTTAAAGGTAAAATTGTGCTCATGATTGTGGAGCCATCACTCAGCATCTGAATTTATCCATCTTTAATTTTGTAAATGAAGGAAAAAAATGAATTTATTCGACACGCATGTGGGCACTGGTATAAAAAGTAAGTGTCCTCGTACAGTGAATTTACGGCTGTGAAAACATAAACCACCGGAAAAACTCGGAAAAAGGAGCTCGCGGGAGGGGGGTGAGAAATATTTAGCACCCGAGAAGTAATGAAATACCAGGTCTAGTCTTAGCGAGTAAAATCTCCTCTTTCGGGAGAATATTAATTTGTTTCTTTTCTTAAAGAAAAAAATATTTCATTCGGAACACATCAAATTAAGAATTTCAAGCTTAACATTGAAAGACGTTTCAATATTTTTTTCCCAAAAACTCAGATAACTTTGCCAACCATTGTAAAATCATTTTTCTGATTTACCCATTGGTTATTAATTAATTCTTTCAATTTGTGAAATTACTTTTCCATGTTAATTGCGCCATTAAATTAAATTCATTAATCCCGAGAATTGGGATCATACAATAGAACCCTGGAGCACAGAAAAATTCGGTTAACGTCAAACCCGAGCATTGCGTCTTCTCGAATTGAGTGAGAATTGGATATTTCAAACTTTTCAATAATGCCAAACTCCATATGAAAATGGCCTATTCCATTAGCGGGGCGATTGAATAAACGAGAATGAAGGGTGAATGCAGCAGGCCTGGTTTACAACCCCTCCTCCGAACCCGAGTCGAATAATCCACTTGTGTTCAAATGCCCATTAAATAATATGTTTTCGGCTATAAACCCTCGTCTTAATTAATAATCGATTTTCCTGCTTTATTGTTCCCACCGACAACATCACCAGCGATTTTCACGGTCACGTCAGACTGTAATTTCTTATCACGAACATTTGTCGTATTATTTTAAAACGTGTGATAAAAAAAGAACGATCATTAGTAGTAAAAACCCGCACATTTTTTTCACACTTGAACGAACAGAAATGTATGAGTGAAAAGCTCAAACCGTGTTTTAAACCATTTCTTGTCTTTTATTATTTTTCGAGTTTTTATTTCTACCAATAATTGTCGTTAATAATTCGTCATTAATAGTCTTTTTTTTCCTAATCATTATTCTGTGTTCTTGATAAAGAAACAAATTCCAATCAGTCCAATTTCTCAATCGATAAACAAAGTTGCACAAGACTCTCAGCAAAATTTATCTTTTTAATATTATTTTTCCAAGAATCAACTCGATCGATCGTTTTGGCACTTTTGGGACACTTTTGGGACCTTCCAGACAACCGAAAATTTTCTGACGTTATAAATGCTCCAAACAACTCCAATCAATGCACTTACAAACTCTCCACACTCCTCTCTTCTGGAATTTTAATCACAAAACGCAGAAACATTCCACAAAGAGCGTTCATTACTGTAATGCTGGGGTGAAATTGACGGCGTGCACATGCATCCTAGCAGTTTTACTCCGCCAAAGGTCGCGCATGTATTCGAATAAAAGCTTACGAATTTTTTTTTTCAAAATCCAACCCACGTCTCTTCATTATCACGTTGTTCTTCGTTTCTCCATTTTTTTAGCTTCTCTTTTTTTGCCCCCTTCTCTCTTTTTTTTATTTCTCACAACCGATGGATAAAACACGTGCACATTTTTTTTATGTCAATGGTTTCAATGAAAACTCCACCCACCACCCAGCCACCAACCAGATCATGAATACTGAGGAATGAAATTCATTCCATTGAAATTTACAATGGGGTTAAACATTTTTTTCTTTTTAGAACTTTTCGTACTTTTTCTGGACTTGTCCTGTACAAAACTACGGCACTGTTTCGTAATTTTTACGGAATATTGTTTTGGCTGGCAGATTACAGAACTGACACGTAATTTTTATTGAATTTTTCTCTCCGTGTACCTGGTATTGAGAGTAATCATTCTTCCTGCTATAATTGTAATTGCCATTATCAATTGTTTACATAATTATTTTTTCATTATTAGAATCTATCGAACAATAATAAACACAACAAAATCAAATCCTGATTTTGGTTTTGTCGATAGTCTCAATTCAAGACTTTAAGTCGAATTCCAACAAACGGAGTTGTTGCATTTATAATGAATATTTGCCTTCGATAATTAAAGTAAATTACCCTTAATTCATTACAGGCTAATTAAACTCATTTCTGGACATAAAAATCATTGCCTGTTGACAGATTAGAAGTGGTGAATAAAAAAACAATTTCATTAAAAAAGGAATTTGATATCATACAAAATGAACCCTCCCCCCGTTCAAACACTCAGGTGACGGAAGGCTGGTGTAATGTGCTCGCTATAATTTTTTTACTCCTCGAAATTCTGCGGTTAAGCTCCAATTTCCGGGTGAATTATAGACACGAAAAGCTCATGGTTGTGCTTCGACAGACTCACAGGCTTTACTCTTCATATCCGTTTCATTATGTGGGGGCTTTTGTAAGGGTGGGTCCAATCGTAAAATGCAGTTAGTGTCCAGGTCACGAGTTAAATAACCATGGGAGAAGGTTGTTGTAAATCATTTTGGATTTATCGCCATTAAAAATGACGGAAAGAATAATTTCTCCTTTTATCACGCTGTTAAGACCCTTAGGTCAAACAATCAACGATGAAAGATAGCAGGGAGAAATCCTAAATCAAGAAAAAATTCCTCCAGAAAAACTCAAAAAAGAAGACTACTTTGTTGTTCTAGATTTCATTCAAATTTTTGCAGTCGTTCCTAAAACGCGTGGATTTACAAAAACTGTTCCTCAAAATTACTTGCGGTATTTCTCCCTAAGTCCTCTCCTAACCGATATAATATTCCTCAAGTATCTAAAGAGATTTCTAAAAATGATGTAGATTTCATTATTTCCATCACTAACTGAGTTCTTACCCGAGCATACGACCTCTGACCAACCTCTGCGGTACTAAGTACCAACGTACGTGCATCATTCCTCCTCTCCCCCAAACCGCATCCCCCTCGCCACCCACCATACTTTCTGGTCCATCCACTCGACCCCGCCGCTCCCCTACTAGCTACCTCCACTTGAGTTTGTCGGATTTAGCAAGTCAAATTAATGCAGATTTTGCGACCTGCATACATCCCACCTTCCGTCATCCCCCGCCCATCTCTCCTCTTTTTGGTTTACTCACGAAATTTCATCCAAGTTTCTCCCTAACAAATTTTACGCCGTTAAGATTTTGAAGGGTTTGATAAACATTCAACCTCAAGTTTCAATCAAAACGAGTCCATTTTTGTTGGTTTAATTCTCCACCAATTAGATTTAGTAGTTTATTATGAGATGCGAGAAGGTCCAAATGAATTTGCTATTTATTTGGCTGTTCTATTGTTTTTAAAAATTCTAATTTAGTTGACATTTTTTTTTCATTAAGATCAATTTCCCAATTATTTTCTAAATTGTTCCTTCGTTTTTTACTTATTTTTCGAATTCTCGTTTATTGGACGATTTCTGTATACTTTATATAAAATATATGTATACAGGATGGCCCACGACTGCTCACTTTAATTTTCAGGGTGGATGGGGGATGAAATTTGGAGTGGAAATTTCCTCTTCTACTTTGCAGTCCGACGTACCCCCGCAGAGTTATTCGCCTTTTTAAGTGACCACTCACCGCGTTGCTCCGCCCCTCAGTCAGCGGTTCTTCGCTCCCTTGGTTTTGCATGGAAAAAATTGTATTTTATGATTTTTTTTTTAAACAAAATTAAAGGTAGATTCGGGGTTCCTGGTATGTATTCAATTCCACGTATAGGTTGGCGAGCGATCCCAAGGTGCCCTGTCGATTCCAGACTGGTTTCAGATACTTCTTTGAGTCCATGAACGGTTTTGGGTACACAATCAGCTCTGGGAACTGTTCTAGGAGGAGATGTAGGTTTCAGAACTGTTCCAGATGGCTATGCCGGTTCCAGAACTGTTCCACGTGGGCGTGCTGGTTCGGGGACTGTTGCCAGTACTGTTTCGAGTTCAGAAACAGTTCTGGGTGCACAGTCGGTTCTGGCGACTGTTCCAAGTTGGAACCGTTCCAGAACTTGAATAAGTACCCAGAACAATTCTGGCACCGATTGAGCCAGCGGGAACATGTGGCTCACGTTGGAACATTTGCCAGAACCGACCGTGCATCCAGAACCGTTCCTGAACTCGAAGCAGTACTGGCAACAGGCTCGGAACCGGCGCGGCCACGTGGAACAGTTCTGGAACCAGCATAGTCACCTGGAACAGTTCGTGAATGTACACGTGGAACTGCACACCTTCCAGGAACCCTGAATCTACCCTTAATGTGCTTCCAAGAAAAGAATGCGTAAAATACAATTTTTTCCATGCAAAAACAAGTGAGTGGAGAACCACTGACTGAGGGGGCGAAGAAACGCTGTGATTGGTCACTTAAAGAGGTGAATAACTCTGCGGGGGTACGGCGGACCGTGGAAAGTGGAAGAGGAACTTTCGACTCCAAATTTCATCCCCCATAATCCCTCCTGAATATTAGAGCGAGCAGTGGTGGGGACACCCTGTATAGGTCTGTTTTTATATTTTTAATCGGAAATTATCATTATGGAGGATACATAAATGTATATCGCCACCGTCCATCTTTACGGTAATATTAAAAACTATGATAGTATTTAGATTACTAAAGAGAATTATTATTCATTTAAATACTTCATATATATACCCCCCATCTGTTTTTTGTTTCTTTTATTTCGCCAGTTCTGGTATTTTTATTTCGAATGGGATACGCACTGTTTGTCCCTACGACAAACAACGGTCGGCGCGGTTGGCCCTTTTGTTTACACGGGAACACGATGATCGAGAAGATTGCAAAGCCACAACTGGTCGGAGGGAATCATATTTTTTTTTTCGGTTTCTTTGATTGGGAAAAATTGGAGTTGAGTTTCAAAGGCTCAAATGGCGTTGGCTGATGAGCTTTAAAATTCTGTCATCTACCGGGTTTATTCTTTATGTAAATCTGCTGGTGGGGATAAATACAATGGTTTATTATTGTCGGTATATTTTTATCTGATAAATTCGGCAACTCAACACAAATTTTTAGGCAGATTTGTTATCGTACCGTCGGCGCAATTATTATCCATCACATTCGAGCAAGTCATGTACTTGATTTTGCCCCAGCCTCAGCCACTCCAGACTATTCGTTAGTCGAATTACTCGCTGAGCAAAAAGAGAGCCCTCTTTTAACCCCATACCACATACACCTTTCGCACTTCTCTCTTTGCCACCTCATTCTCACCCAGCACTTGTGACCCACAAAGCGCATGGATCCCTTTCATTTCCGGGAGATGATGCAGACGCTCTTACCTTCAGAAATGTACCGTAGGTGCCTAGTAATTAAAATTGCAAGATCAAATAAATTTATTCTATTACTCTTTCGTTTATCAAGAGTTTTCATTTCAGTTTTTACGAGTTTTTCGGGGGGTGTGGTGACTATTAGCTCAGCAAGCCCCAAATCAATTGTTGTGTTCTTAAATTATTAGTATATTTGTTCACTATACGAGGAGACTTCAGGTTAGTGTAGTTGTACTGCGGTAGATTACTTACAATTAATAACATTTGAAATTGGTCCGGAGGAATTTAGGTGAACTCACTGTTGTATTTTCAAAAGTGTGAAAAAATTGTTAAATTATTGGTATGAAAATGTAGAATAATTTTTTCCGGCCAAATTTCACTATAATTCATGCACGTGACGAGAGCCAGATGTGAGACGCACTCTAAATATAATTGTTCTCCGGTGGAAATTTTGTTGCGAGGAGCGGGGCAATATGAAAAGCCGAAAGAAATGACTATTTAGTGCGATTCAGGAAATTTATCCGGGTTAAAGGGGAAATGTCCGTGAGAATCGTTTGTCCTAAATGCACAATAAATTCCTGAATTTTGCTGAAAATTCGTTTACATCTCATTTTGCTCTCCCCTCTTTCGCTATATTACATACATAAAATTGCTCTTAGATTCGGAAGTAACTTCGAATAATGTTATAATAATAACGTTCAAGGGTTGCAATTTCACCAAGGGAAGAGAGTGCCTCTCCAGTTGGGCAATGAAGCGAGTGCCATTGATCCAAGATCTATAGTAATTTTAGTAATTATTTTAATACTCGTGTGCGAGCATACCCCATTGTCCCCATCAGTACTTCAATGAGAATCGATAGTCGCTTTGAGATTAATCGAATTTAGGTTATGAACCTCTTCATTGCCTGCCCTTAAGAGGGGTCAGGAGCCAACGACCAGTTTAATGAAATTGTCTTCATTCAGAATTATGTGGAAAAATTAACATCTGCAGAAAATAAAATTTTATAGAGTTTTTACGGATGAAGGACTGTTTTGAGATACTGGGAGATGCTCATTTATGATGAAAAAAAACTGGATTTTAATTGTATTTTCTACGATTTTGTCAGGTTTCGTCTCAAGAATTTCATGTCTTTTTTCTATTATATAAAAAAAATCAAATGTTATTTTTTTTACAATGTTTATCATGTAATGTAATTCTTCTTAAGTTTATGCGTTTCTGAGACGAAATTTGCGAAGTATAAACTAAGCTACAAAATTTTTCTCAACGTTTTCACTTGAAAATTCAAAATTACGTGAATTAATTAACAGAAGAAAACAATTGAGTTTTCAAACAAACAATTTCTTCATTTTTTGTAATTTGTAGAGTTGTTTATTCGGCATTTCCACGTGATTTTGACTTAATTTGGTATATGACAAGATTGGTAAACGAGTTTTGAAAAATAATATAAAGAGAACAATATGGAAATTTTTATTTTTCTGATTCGAAAACTCTGTTACGAATCTTTATAAAAACATAGAAACATGGATTTGTAACTAATTAATTAATTTGCGGTATTCACAGGTGAACAACGCAACAGCTCGAGTGCAGACGAAAAAGCCACCAACAGTGCCGAACGGTAAATATTTCAATAAAATAATAAATCTTAATTAATCGATACTGCAAAATTGAAAACAAAGTAAATTCTCGATTAATTTTTCCCCAATATTTCGAAATCTCTGCGACATATCAAAAAACACTCTCTGAACCATTTTTTTTACAGAAAATTAAATTTTCACCAACTATGTGGTGTGAAATTTGCTCATAAACCCTCTTCTTCCCCGGATATTTCGAAAAAAAAAACAAAAGATGAAATCATAAGAAAAGTGTTATCGACCCCAATACTCTCAATAACTTTGCGGGTGATTAGGAATAAATGAGGATTCGGATTGTCATCAGTAATTACAAATTGTCCCACTGTCCACAGATACACCCCTTGGTCGATTTGTAACGCGACCGTTGCGTGTGGGGGGCGACGCGGAAGGGGGGATCGACCACTTCGCTAATCCCATTCTAATCTCGTTTTAATTGTGTCGGCATTTGAACGCTGACTTAATCCGGCTTACCGTGCCAGCTGCGCGTCGTACGCCACCCCCTCGTACTCCCATCCACCCCTCAATCTACTATTAGTCCCACCCATCTTTCATTCTCTCAAACTTCCGCATTAGAGCGTGATTCATATATTTTTTCTCTCTTCGCGGGGCTTTTCAGAAATATCATTTATGATATGCATTATTTAAAGTGAGTTAAAGATTCTGAAATTGCCTGACAAGTCATGGAATATATTTTATTGAGATGATGAGGTAATTGCAAATGTAGTTTTTTTCGACTTAATCATTTTTCTTTTAAGACTTTTCAGTTTGTGAGAAGGGAGTTATTGTTTTTGATACAGGATTATGCGCAATTGATAGAGTGAGATTAAAAAATGTTTCCTTCATGTTTGGCTCAGCTCAATTGCATCATTAATTGCGATTGCAGCCGAAAAATCAAGAGGAGCAAGAAAAATGTCAAAATTCGCAAGGTTTTCCCAATTAACTGTAAACAGCAAATACGTAATTTTAAATCGTCCATTTCTCTGTTTAATTGGAGAACAAAAATCATTAAATAGTGAAAAAAAACTTTCCCTCTATCTCCTTCTCTCTCCGTCTAAAAAAAAACAAAGTAGTTGAAATTCTTCTCGATCACCAATAAAATGCGTTCTATCCGTTCCCAAAGCCTCGCCCTCTAAAAATACCTGTTCCTTGCTTCTAACCCCCAGATCTCTCTCGAAAAAAAATCTGCAAGTATCTGCCGGCCCATGGATTATTGCAAAACGATCATAAACGCTGTTTAATTGGCTCCGAATGTTATAAATATCCTCCGAGAATCGTGTGACAATAATGATCGTCCCTGCCAAGCGTTTCGAAACTGCACTCCCCGAAAAGCCCATTGCCATACTTATAGCCCCCAGCCCCCGACCCCTTTCAACTCCCCTATGAAAACTCACATCTCAGAGGTATAACGAGCATATTCTCCCGTGGCACTTGGCTCTCCAACACATGTTTGAACCATGATACAGTGCACATAGCCTTCTCCTAGTCTCTAATTATAACTAAATTCATACGACCGCATTCTCACCGATCGACTCACCCCGTTGACCGTTAAACTAGTGCATCCATCAAAATCCCTCCGACTGCCCCCCCCCCCCCCCCCCCCCCCCCCCCCCCCCCCCCCCCCCCCCCCCCCCCCTCCCCCCTTGCACGGCTACGTAACGCAATGCAAATTTAATGCCTCGTATAACATGGCCAACTTGGGTGTAGAAATTACCACGACTTCCTGGCTTCGGATTAACATGTTGGGGTTGAATTCTTTCTCGGTGAGTGAGGTCATTGATAATGAGATGACCTTTGTTTGTGATGATGAAACCAATTTTTTGTGTGACGCTTGCTATTTCGTAAGTGGAGGCGGTATTCTGCTACCCGAAGACAACTTGAAGTTAGTATTTCGTTTATTTCATTGGCTTCATTTCCTGACTGTTTTGAAACAAACTTTGATAAAATCAATTTTTCACCGTCAATATATCCCTTTCAACTCCCCCTCTACGATTCTGGCAAGAACGAAATGCTGAGAGGGGGGAATATATGAAAGATCACCGGGGAGTGTCGCGTGTAAATGGAAAATTGCGTTCTTTCGTACGTGACACACTCCATAACCTCATCGTCTGACCAACTATAGATGCACTCCACTGCCAAGCGAAAATGTTTCGTCGCCGGTCGTGGAATGAAATATACACGAAGAGGGGGATAAAGGAAGAGCAAAAAGAGATGGAGAGGTGGAGGAAAAAACACCGGGGACGGAGGAGAAGAGGTTACGATAAATTTTTTAAGATGTATACCCGCCGTCCCCCTTTCCCCCGGCGGAACTCACCATCTAACAAGCTCCGTCGGGTGTCCTCTTTCATGAGGTTATTTTTCTTGTGGAGAATATGCTTCGGGTAGCATTATTGATCAACTCTGGAGATTTTTTAATTAGTAAAAGAGTTGTGTCAATCGTTCCAGCGGTATATTTAGATTGAACAAATTACCATTTCATGGAAGTTCTGAGATTCAATTCTTCAGGGTGTTGTTAGTTGTTAATTGTTTTGTTAATGAGTGCTTCTAGAGGGATATATCTCGGAACATTTTTTATTGGAAATTCAATTTTTTACTAAAAATTTGGAGAGTTATTTTCTCGTAAAACCACTCGTTATGGAGATAAACGCAAAATGGGAGAAATCGATTTTGTATAAAACATGTGAAAAGCTTCTTTTTCCACTTTCTGATTTGCTCAAAAAGGTTTAAGGATTGTAGTTGTCAAGAAAATGGAAATAAACACGGCTTCGGTAAATACATAAAACAATTTCACTCAAAATATTTAACATTTTGTAGAATACAAGAAGTGATTCTCGTAAAACGTTCAGTTGAAACGAGTGTGTTAGAGGGAGAGGGTGAGAGGGTGGGAGAGGTGAGACCAGTGGGAGAGTAACGGCGTTTCTCGTAAAAGGATCCCAGCGAGATGTTGACAAACGAGGTGTCGTTCGAACGCGGGCAAACTTTATCGTTCCGCCCCACACACGAGTAAAAAAACATATAGTGAGGAAAAAATGGATAAAAAATGGTTTTTCATCCTCTGATGGGTTTACGTTTTCACTGGTTGTGCTTGAGAACTATCTCTTGGGATGAAAATTAAGGGGGTGGAAAGGTAATTTGGGAAAAAATAGGAAAATTATGATTATTGTAGTTAAGTATGATCTTAGCTCTTGTATTCAAGTTATTAATTACGCTGTCACGTGTTTTCCGTGCACAAAATTTGGCAAATACCTCAGTGCACATGCAGTTCATTTAGTTAATGAAGATGTGATGAATAAGCGCTTGAGCATTGGACCGAACATTGCAAAGATTAGAAGCCCGTGTCACGCTTATCTGAACTGAGGGGCACTCTTTCAAACGTACACTATCGTCCTTGGCTGTTGTGTTGCAGCTTAGGCTCTCATTGGCTGCGGATATTTTCGGTATTGGATTGAATCCCTCGGTAGCATGCGGGATGTGAGCTACGATTCACCTTTGAGTCAACACACAAAAACACCGATCATTCCCAAAACCCCTCCGAAATTACAATAAACCCTTTCCACTGCAACCGACAACAGATGAAATATCAACTCCAAGATGTCTCCACCTGGTTCAGTACCGCCTCCGTCTTCGCCTCTATTCACAAAAACACCAAGCAACTTTCTGAAAACACGAAAACCCCTTTAAGATTTATTCCCTCCTCCCTGGATCTGCAAACTTCACCCAACAAATTTTCGTGGTCCAAACTCCGACAGGTCGAGTGTTTCACGGATGGCGTAGCATTGAAATTCGAACAACTTTATATTTCGCGGAAATTTAACCAAGGAGCCAGGGTAGAGTGAGACCAAAAAGAAGCATAAAATGTTATAACCTTCATGAGAAAATTTCAAGAAAAAAAAGCTTTATTTACGGTCTTTCAGGAGAGGCCCATCAATGAGTTTCACCGTAGCATTAATTATTTATACCCGGCTGGAAGAGCCAACGATCCGCACTAAAAATAAAATGGAGAGTAAAGAAGAAAAATAATACAAAGCATTCGCTAACGAGCTTTTCCACTGCGGTAGGAGTAAAAAAAATCATCCACTGTAGAGAATTGTGGAAGAACCTCCATTTTCCTTATCAATCAGAAGTTTTGAGAGAACCCTTTCCAGTTTCACTTCTGGAAAAATTTTCCAATAACCATTGGAAGTTTATGAAATCAATGTTTAGTGTTGATGTATCGCTTTCGACTCCCGCTGGAAGTTTCAAGTGGAACGTGGAGACTTTCAGGCGACTCTAATAACGAAAATATATGAAATTTTTGGAGTATTTTTTCCGTGGAAACCCCCATTTTAAGAAACTTCAGAAAATTCATCAGAACATCTTTGTAAATGGGGATTGGAGGGGGAGGGGCGTTATCCAGAGAGGAGTAGAATTAGAGAAACAAGTCATAAAATCTTTTTCAGCGAGAATTAAATGTTCAACAAAATTTTGTTCTTGTTTCACTTGTTGTTGAGATAATTGCTAATAATAAATCAAAATTCTTTTAATTCGTTATCTGTCGTGAAGATTTTATTGTCAACATAAAAATTCATAATTGAGACATTCTACATTTTAAAAAATCCTTTAAGTACTCGAAATGACAGCCCTCCTATTGAATCCTCTTGAAGGAAGTCCCACGAAAGTTGGAGTTAATGGAAGGAGCTTTTGTTGGCAATTCAGCCGCTGAGGAAAATAGAAGGATTGAAGCCTTGCGATGATAAAAGAAGAAGATTCCTCACTTTAACCCGAGGTGACTGAATCCCGTCATTCTTATATTCCCTCCGAGAATGGGAGTATGGCAGGCTTAAATAAACTCTTCATATTGATCCGAGTTCTTCATCTCATGAAAATGCAAAATAAACGGTATCTGAAGGGCGTCGAGATCGCTCTGTGAATTCCAGAAGTGAATTCGGGTTTGAATTAAACTGAATAAGCACTGCGTTCGATTTTGAACACTCTGGAATTGTAAGTTCCAGAGTTCTGACCTGCACAGAGCAATGTTTACATTTTTTTGCTACACGCCGAGTTATTCTTTATGTAGCTGTTTATTATAAAGGGAGGAGTTATTGCACTATATAACAAGAGGACCTCCGATGAGGTATTTCTATCACGAGATTTTGTTCTATACTGATTTGAGAAATGTAAACTAGAGGACAAGTTGAGATTGTAGAATGGAACGGATGAAAATTAGTGGAGGGAAAATTGTCATTTAACTTGTTAGATGATTGGTCAAGAAGACCTGTGATGGGAGGGGTAAAACCTGATTGGAGAAGTGTT
>JAPYZN010000807.1:0-22980 GCA_030522865.1 Psyttalia lounsburyi
TTTCAATTAAAATATAAAGGAAAATCCGTAATTATACTGAAGCGGCTTTGTCTACATAATTCATTTCCCAGCGTTCCTTACTAGAAATGCCAAACGTTTTAGTGTAACTGTGTAACGTACTTTTGTATGGAGCTTCTGAAATTATTTAATCGTATTGAAATCGTTTTTGTTTTCAATTTTTTATTTACAAAGGCGTCTACTTGGAAATTCTTTTTTTGTAATAAGTAGATCCCCAAAAAGTATGAAAATTAAATAAAAAAATGAGTACCGTGGCAAATGACGACTCAAATGAATTAATTAAAAAAAAATACCCTTTGAAAAAATTCTCTACAATTTTTAAGCTTTCTTTCCCTTGTTAAATGTTATTTAACATTTTTTATTTTACCCTCCACTCACTTATTTCTCAATATTTCTCTTTTACCCTCCACTCACTTATTTCTCAATATTTCTCAAAAACAATCTGAAAATATTTCTAATTTCCTCCGGTTTTTTTAAATTATCAATTTATAATTCTTGAGAATGTCCTTATTACAACAAATAATTTTCCAAATGGACGCCTTTGCAGATAAAAATTCCAAAACAACAACAATTTTAGGCCCTAGCATTAATCGACAAGCCCAAATAGATAATTTAGAATGAATAAATGGATTAGATAAAATTATTAATAAAACTTATATCGTGTGTGATGCAGTCTATGCAGAAAATATAATTTCAAGGATGCTGGAATCGTCCAAACGACGCTGGTCGTCTCCCAATAAAATTAGTACTTCAGAATAATAATAACAAATATCACAATGAGTTCGATGTATTAATAATGGAATATAATGTATATCGTAGATATTTATCAATTCCCTCACGAAGTGCTTGAACTTAATTCATCGTGACTGGAAAATTATATAGGGAAATTTTCATGAATAGTGAATGAAGTGTAATCGATAAAATTTTTGTACATTTAATTTTATATATGCTTCAGCTCTACATGAGTTATTTATGTTACAATGTAAATACTGTTTTAATTCAATCTTCATGAGTAATATCACGTTATTGAATACATAACATGAAAAGAAAATAAATAAACAAGTAGCTACGGCCTAATCACGTAATGAGGGGAGAACTGTTTGGTCGTTAAATAGTTTTCTCCTGATTAGAATTATTTTAATCCAGATTAACTGTCCCACGAATTATTCCGTTATTATTATCAGCGAATAATTCTATAATTACGACAAAACAATGGAGGCATTATATCAGGCCAGTTGAACCGCAACCAGAGCAACTGACATACCTGAATAAAAAATACATATCTTTGTGACGTAAATAGTTAATTACACTCTGGTAAATAATTTAACTGATTGTTTCGTGTTACTTCGTAATGAGTCATTGTCATTGCTGTATTGATGGAGATCCGGTGGGGATCTTTTTTTTGGGTGAATGGCCATGGTAATTATTAATCATGAATTTATTGTCCAACGTACTTGCACTGCCTTCCGTCAACTTGAAGCTTTAAATTGATATCTTAATTTTCAATCGCTGACATCTTCACTGTCAATGCAGGTTGCGGGGGTCAGGATATCTTGGAGATTAAATTTCCTGCTGACGGGGCTGAGATTTTTCTAATGCACTTCGATATCTTGATCTCACTTGGGGAGGGGGAATTTTATTGTTCGGTAATCTCGTTTGTTCGATGTCATGGAGAGATAATTGACTGTTATTCAATTGAAAGCGGAACGTTCGCATTTTTTTTCTCAAATTAAACGGTCAATTCTGGACGTCGCAATATATTTGTAAATTTGGCACTCGACATTTCGATTATCAGCGGATACTTTTAGCTATTGATCAATTTGGGGGATGGAATTTAGATAAGGGAGAGCTAAATAAAATTTTTAAAATTAAATTTTTGTTGGTATTAAAAATATAGCACAGCTTTTAAAATTCAATAGAATAAACATTTTCTATTGATGGAGTGACGGACACACGTCTAGAGAATTCGCAACGAGGAATAAACAAATTTTACTCACTGGTTGGGTAATTTTCCCCGAGTGGCCAAAATACGGATCGGTAATTTCTCCTGAATTTCTCTCTGCGTGTAGTAACTGACGTAAATGTTGTGAAGTCACTTGAAGTTCAGAGAAGGCGTAAAAATGGTGGATAATAATTTAAAACTCTTTCGAAGTGATTACACTATTACACTATTAAACATTTCCATTAGCGAATGTGCAGAGACACCGATTTTTATCCTTCGCCATTAGAATTTGGCGAGGAATTAAGAATTAGCTGGTGTCAATTTTTCTGAACAATTTTCTTTATCAGGCGATAATGTTGCTTGGCTATTAAATAAATTATAAAAACCCGAAGCTATTGAATGAACGCTCCTAACTCAATAAACTTTTATTTAATCGTTTGATGAGTGTCCGTCCAGGTTTTCGTGAAGAATGAAGAATTGAACACTGGAAAAATTGTTACTATAAATACAGCAGATTTGTTTATCGAGTTTTTTCATGTCTGACAGATTCAACTTAATTATTATATTTATAATTCATCAGATGTAAATCAACTCAATTGCCAGTGAGTAGAATAGGTGAGGAGCGGCGTGAGAAATCCGCAATTTGTTAAAACTAATGATTTTTTTAACGGAATGTATTGAAATTAATCAGTCGACGAGTAGTAATTAGTTAATTCTATGTGCAGAATTAATTGTATGCCGTCGAGCTAATGAGGCGTATTATATTCATTCGTTGAGGTAGTATGTGTCACCTGCGTTGTTGGATGGAGTGCGAGTGTTCAATTGTAATCAATTATTTCGTATTACGTGTCAACTAATACTGTTTCACTGTGAACTCTCATTGTGGGAGAGTTAACTTTCGACAATCAATAATTCAAACATTCTTTCTCCAAGGCTGGCTACTGTACTCATGAATAGTATCATATGTTTATGGAAAATTAAAGTGACATATGCAATGTAAAACAGTCGATCGTTATTTTATTTACAGCTACGCCTTAAAAATTCAGATTTCATATTGAAAAAATTGCAGATTTCATGAGGAGTCCTGAAAATAAACGTTTACTACCCAGAGGAGTTTTTAAGAGGAACCAAAAGCTCCTCAGGAATCCCATGGAACTAGCCAAGATCGGATTCAGTCTCAAAAAATTATCCTCCTGAGACTAAAAAAAATTAAAATCTATTTTTCTACTCATGATAATGTTCATTGACGCATAAGTGGTATAAGTAACAATTTGTTTATAAAAGCAGTAGTGAAGGCCGATCAAATTAAAGCCGAACTTACCGACCGAAGCCAGAGAAGAAAGTCTTCCCCTGACCGTCCGAGTGAATGCCATTTTGTATTAACCCATCGAATCTGTGCATACCGATCGATAATACAAGAATTCTGGATACGTTGGTTTGATTGATTGAAAGTTAAGGTTTTTAAGGTCCCCAAAACGCAAAAAAAATTCGAATTCTTCTAAGCCTGCTGATTGATCAATTGAAAGATTGTTTAAATGCCCTGGAGTCGAGCAATTTCATCTGAAATCTGACGCTAGATTGTTCTGAATTATCTGGTTATCTGGTTGAAGATTTTATGAGATGTTGACTTGCCCCTTCAGCGATATTAAGTGCTGTCAGTGGCTGCTTCTGCGCTTGATGTTGATGAAGGAATTGGGATAGAGCTGATAGAACCAGCAGAGATTGCATTCTTTTCTTCGTTTGTAGCCGATAGCATGCTAGATTGTTCTGAGATACTCTGCTTATCTGGGACTAGTCGTCAGCACCTGGATCATCTGGACCTACACCAACGAATCGACACACGGATTATTCCATGATTCATTGTTGCGTCTGTACATCTGTTGTTCTGTTCTGTTGTTCTTCAGTGTTCACTTGGCATCATCTCTCAAGTCTGAAGGGAAAAAAACGACGCCACGAGGTTTTCCTTCCTGCTTTCGTGGAATACAGACTCCAGTGTGTCCTTGAGACTACTTTCAGGAGGAAACTGAAGGGATCTCTGCAATCTGCTGGAGATTTTGCCTGTTGGAACGCGATTATTTCAGTGATAAAGTGGAAGTAATCGACTCTGGGGCAGTCAAATTGAGAGTAATTGAGTCAGAATCGTCTGGTGCTTTAGTTTTTTGGGGGGCCGAATTGTGAAGATGAGTGCTTCTACCATGGATAATGGACAGATGGAGGAGAATAACAGGAATAGGGATGAGGACGTTGGAGATGCCTTTGGTTATGGCAGGTAAGCGATTTTTTAATGGATTTTGGAGAAAACTCCGAGGAAAAGAATTTTATTTGGAGGATCTAGACGTCTTCAGGGATTTTTGAGAGATCAGCAATGTCACTTATTGTTGGGCAACAGTTACTCATGTGTTTAGCTAACTTTTTAGTGATAAACTACGTCACTTGTACTCGAATAATCAACAGAATTGTATTTTTCGTTTCAACTGATTCTATTGAAATATTTCCTACTAAATTTAATTGATCAGAGTTGTTTTGTTAATTTCTTTGAAGAAAACTAAATAATGCTATTATTTTCGTAACTTTTTTGAGGGAAACAAAACAATTTTATTAATTTTTTCATTCTTTATCCAATATTTCAGTAGAGCCAGCCACAAACTAAGTGGAAATTCAATATAAATTCAATAGAATTGTCTATTAAATTTTCTAATCATTTTTATTCCATACGTGCCTTAAAAAATTGAACCCAAGCATCTTCTCTATTTTCAGGAACACTGTCAGTCCTCAGGCTGCAGCACTGCAGACAGCTCCTACTGAACGATATGCGAGTCACTATAACATGAGCCACGCGAAGAGGGGACTCGCTATAATATTCAATCACGAGTTCTTTACCGTGAGCCACTTGAAGCCGAGGTCGGGGACCAATGTCGATTGCGAGCAGCTGGTGAATACGTTGAAGGATCTCGGCTTCGAGGTGAAGGATTTCCACAACTCCACGCACAGGGATATCGTGAAGAACTTGGAGGCTGGTGAGTCCTGATGGAAAATTTTCTGTGGGAGTAAACGAGAAAAATATTTCTCACCCAAAAGAAGACTCTGAATAGTCACTGAAGACATTCGCAATGTCCTTGTGACCTTAAATAGTTAATTCATTTATTCTCAAGCCATTCAATACTTCACCCATTGAATCGTCTTTTGTAGTCGCCGACAAGGATCACTCCAATCACGATTGTCTGGTAGTCGCGGTTCTCAGCCATGGAGAATTGGGTCTCCTCTATGCCCATGACACGCCGTACAAGGCTGATACAATCTGGTCGTACTTCACGGCTGACAAGTGTCCAACACTCGCCGGCAAGCCGAAGATTTTCTTCATTCAGGCTTGTCAAGGTGACAAACTTGATGGGGGAGCCACGATGAAGGAGAGGACTGAAACTGATGGGCATACAACAGCCACATTCAGGATACCCTCTCATGCTGACTTTCTCATCGCTTATTCGACTATTCCTGGTGAGGATTGATTTTATTTCTGCTCATCATAAAAAATTCTTCAACTCAAGTGGACAGAGCCATTTATTTATTTGTCAATTTAGTCGGCCCCAGTATTTTTGATTTACTCATTTAGATCCAGTAGAATAAAACGATCAAATTAATTAGGTCAATTCTATAAAGATTTATGTGAATATCGCTTTTTTTTTTCTTTACACAAATCGTGAGGTCAGCGAACTCAGGTGAGCAACCTGAACGATCTATAGACCATCACTTCACAACCAGTGATTCATAGATGTATGAATCACGTGACATACTGCGACTATTTCAATTGATTCTGCAATTATATATTGCTTAGCAGTAGTTCTATTATTCATAATATCAGTATCAGTAATTCAGAAATATTAAACAATTTATTTTCTACTTTCATTCGATTTATTACGATTTATTCGATTTATTTATTTAAAATTGTGCTCTTTTTGTTTTATTAGGTTTTTACTCCTGGCGCAATACAACTCGTGGCTCCTGGTTTATGCAAGCCCTGTGCATCGAGCTCCGCGAGAATGGAACTCGCTATGATCTGCTGACCCTCTTGACCTTTGTCTCCCAACGTGTCGCCCTGGATTTCGAGTCCAATACACCTGACAATATGACAATGCACCAGCAGAAGCAGATCCCCTGCATAACGTCTATGCTCACACGCCTCATCAAATTCACACCCAAGAATGGATTGATCAACGATCCAAAATCCACCTAGACTACGTAAGCAAATTTCTCCCATGGGAAAGAAAAAAAACTTCAATTTATTTCAATTGCGAATTGGTAAATCTATCGGAGTCTATTCCCACATCACTTCTTGAAGATTATCTTTGAATCTGTTGGAGACAGCAAAATTTTTGTTTGTACCTTTTTTGTAGGGAAGAGTAAGAGCTACAAAAAAGTCTAATGAGTAATTTCGATAATTTCGTTAGATTCGGGAATATTCAAGTGAAATCGAATGACAAATTCGGTTCTAAGAACGTTAAATAACTTTGGTTCAGCCTCTTCTGAGAGTTTTGATGAATATCTCTGGATCTACTGGTCAGAGAAAAATTTTCGTTGAGATCTTTTTGGTGGAGGACAGCGAGAGCTATAAAAAATGTTCTAACCAAAATATCGCTGGCTCTCTCAGATTTGACAGAAATGCGTTGAGAGATTATTTTACCAATTTTATCTTCTTTTTAAAGATAAAAATAGCTCAACCTGTCTTAATGACATACTTACGGTCAAAGGCAACTACTTATTTCAGAATCGAACAATTAAATTAACGTAATCATGACTTATAATCAGTAATTCTGTGTCAAGTTCAAAAATATCGTAGATCACGCTGGATTTGATCTACTCATCGATGCATTTGAAAATGAAACAAGGGCCTAAAAACCAACTCATACAAAAAAAGATAATACAATTGGGATGAGATTGCAGACAAAAAAAAAATTAAAATCCTCTCAAAATTCGATAACTCCGGACGTGATCGACTGAATTTTGTAATTTTTTACTGAGAATTCGCGGTAAGTATTCACTCCCGGAGTATTCACAAAAAATTGTTTCGAGCCCTTATTTCATTCGATCTCTGACGTATTTGCAATTGTAGTTTAAGTCTATAATTTACTGATAAATATGCCCAGTGGTCGAGCAATTCAATTAGTAATTAGTCGTATTATAAACTCGGTGTGATAACGATTTCAATCGATCAATAGTGCTGATCAGCACGAGAAAGTTCTACCATCGGTTGTTGAATTTTTATTTTCATTTGCATTTCTTCTATAATTTTTAAGTGAGTTTAAGCCACAAAATTCCAAGTCACTCAATTTTTTTTTCTCTTTATATTCCGTCGTACCATTATTCAAGCTCAATTTATTATAAGCGAACCAGTTGTGCATTCATTTACGTTTTATTATTGCTAAAAACAACGATGGTGGTTATTAAGCCTTAAAAATGTCTTTCACAGAGTCAAAGTGTAAAAATTGTGATAACTGTTCCATGACTGCCAACTGAATTATCAATACAGTAACTATGGGGCAGTATATAATCATTGGATTAAAAAAATCAATTGAAAATATCATTCGGAGGATCGTTGAAGATTTTTTTCAACATAACCACGATGTTTTTATGTCAGGGCTTTGTAAATTGAAAATCACATCAAATTAAAACAAAATTCAGTTGCAAAATTATCTAGAATATTTTCACTAATATAGAAAATGTGGTTTTGCTGAATGAAAACTGCAGCAATAAAAATTATCAAGAAAAATATATGAATTGATGAAGACAAATTGCTTTGTCGATAAAAATTTGCTCTCTGCAATTTTTCTTTGGATCGTGACAACTTTTTTGCACAGTTTTTTCTATGCGACTTTCAATTCGAGAGTCATCTGGATGTGGTGTCGGTTTTTATACGTATTTTCCATGGCTAATTGTACCGAGCTTTTTTAGATATAAAAATTTGTATCACTTTACAGATAAAGGTAATTAAATAAATGAGCATATTTGGAAGAATAGTTCCGTTGTCTGATTTCGATCAATCAATCGCTGACGTAAACTAAAAATAGTAGTTACAGATAGCACTCCTATCTGTACCTATTGATAATAATTCTTATCATTGTTATCATGACGAATCTTAAAAAAGCCCAAGGTTGATTAATCATTTTCGCCACTCAATGTTTACATTAAAATACACGACAAATAGTTAAAAATTGTTTCGGCAATTAAAAAATGTAAATAATTCGGTGAATTGAACAAGAGGACCCACCTCCACTCGGTACAGAGTGTGGACAGAGAAGAAAACGAGTGAATAATTAATTTTTCTGCCCGTACGTACCCCACTCGAATTTTTACTTTGCAATGACCGGAAACTTTCGAGTTTGGAGTGCGAGGTAATAAAGGATTGTCCGCGGAACATGATTATTCACGTATATCCGCTGGTTGAACAGTATTTCCTGATGAAGATTACAGCGGGTGGACGGCGGTACTCGACTGCTCGGGGTGTATTTAGGACCGGCAGACAGTTATCCGTAACGTCCGGCTTGGCGATGGGATTGCTCGCACATTCGTGGATGGAAAGCCTATTGCATATAGCTGGCCAATTTGAAATCGTTAACGGTTGGGCATTACCAGGCCCAATCATCGAAATCCACCTATATCAAGTCCATTTCATACCGAAGTGCGTTCGGCACTCACATCCCACGAATATCTCGGCTATTCCGAATATCAAGAGAAATTTGATATCAGATCATCTCGCGTAGGTGCCCTTCAACTGACATAAAACTTCGGACGTTTCAATAATTAAAGGAATTAAAAATTGTTACATATTTCAAAATTTGGTTTCTCTTCATTTCAATATTTCTTATTTAAACAAAACATTTTTTTTATTTAGTTAACAAATAAATGTCTACAAAATCATTAAATTAGTGTGGGTGTTAATATTTTAAAGAAAGGAGTTATTAATTAGGCAAACTCCAAACGATTAGATAAATAATCATTTGAATTCCAACGAATAAATCGTTTATTTAAAAGAATAAAAGAGTAAATGAAACTGAATTTTCGTTAAATTAAACATAAATAGTATTTAATTAAATAAAAATGTTTCAATTATATAGAAAGAACGATTTGCTCCATCAAAAAACACTCATCTGGGGGGAAATCGAATTGACATTTGATTGAAAGCATTATTAAAAGCTATTCAATAAAATCCATTTATTGGATTCAAATAGAGTTTATTTAATTCAAGTTAACCATTCCTCTGGATTCAGGATACAAACAAACTGATGCGCACCAACTCGACGATCGACCGGTCTCGGGACAAAAATTGTTGCATCGAATAAATGTAAAAGTAATGGTAGCCATCCATGAACATTGAGTGGCGTTTGTAGTCATGCTTTCGACGTCAAACCGAACTATAGAATACGATGGCTCGCTATAAGCTTCGGCTAAACCCGTGAATGACTGGTGTGAGCTCTGATAATAGAATTACCATCGAAGTGTGTCCGGTTGTTATATTCGGTGCCCATCAACGGATAGGGTCAACCGTTTTCGGATAAATAATTCAATAAGCCTTTTGGAGTTCTGAAGTCGCATTAGTCCAACGGTAATTTGCCGTTTCCATCCCGACGTCATTAACAATTTGGTTATTGAGTCTTCTTGGTTATTATAGATAACGGAAAACGTTTAAACGAAGGATGTGGCTTTGGTTGAACTAAATAGATTCGGTTTTATTCAGGTCTAAGTATTCATTAATTGATAATCTAATTGATATTGATTTTTAATTATTCGGTGAAATGTCTGGATTACAGTAAAAGTTAATCTCGACATTTTTTTATTTCGTTCCCCAAAAGTTCAGGTCTTTCCCACTTTTTTACAACTTTTTTTAATAAACGACAGATAAAAAACAATTTTTTGGCGTGGTAATGTACATTTACTTCGATTTTCTAGTTTTTGTCGGGAAGTCTCGCGATTTAAAAGGAATTAAAAAATGTATACGACGCAATTCGCTAAGTAAACAATAAAAAAAATTGTTTGTGGCGATATTTATTGAAATTGGATGGATTTATATATTTTTATTTGTTAATGAGTTATTGTGAATTATTTTTACAAAGTTCATAAATATTTAAGGAATACGTGAATGAGAGAGGAGTAGAAATAATTTGATAAATGCAATTACATTAGCATAAATGAAAAAACTCAACTCCTAGAAAACTAAAATTGACAAGATGGTCTTTTCGAGGGGACAGCTAGTTTATACTTCTTCAGACTTCTTCCTGATACAACTTTGGCAGCTCGACTTTTTCAGGACGTCTCATTTCGTGGAGAGGGAATATGCTGGGAGTCTAAACTTTTTGATACGTCGGGACTCCGGTGGAATTACGGGATTGAAGTTTCAGATGGAAGAAAGGAATTCGAGCGTTATGATGATATCATTAAATGTCTCTTCGTTAAGTGAGGTCATTTTTTTCTTCTGACTTATCCTGAGTTACAGGAGTACATGTAAGAACACATTTCACAGAAAAAGTTTGAGAATTTGATGAAAAATTCTCGTCCATTTCCGTTCGACTCGCACTGACAATTCTAGAACTTTGTCATTGTTTGCTAAACAGAAGTGGTCAATAGAAAATATTTTTCAGTAAAAATCCCCAGATTTTTCTACTCAAATTATTTTTAAAAAATCTTTGGGAGATATCTGGGAGAATTATTTTCCGTAGAAATCCCAAATTCCACTGATTATTTGTTTGAAAATTGGGTTATCGGTAGGATTGATAAAAAATTGGTGTAGATTATTCATAATAAAGGAACAAAAAATTAAAATGAATTAGTAACTATTATATAACCGGGATCAGCAGAATGGGTATAATGTCCTTCATGCAAACATTCGCGCAAAATTACGTGGAGATTTAATGCTCTTGGTTTTCCAGGCGTGGAGAATAAGCAGGTGTAATATGGTACATTTTTATATCTGGGTTGAGCACAATACCGCATAATGCCCGCTTGCTAGTGCACATGAGAATTATGTATATTTGGCTGCTCACAGTGGCAACCCACAATTATTTAAAATTCTCTTCATTACCCCGAGTAGTATTAGCGCAAATGCAGAAAATTAAGAGAAGAGAACCTCTAAAATAACAAAAAATCCCTGATTGTTCAATTTTTAAATATTTTTTCGACAATTATCTCCCCAAAAACTTAATTTATTTACACAATATCATTAAAGTTTTATCTCCAGTTCTCCCAAAATTTTAGCCAAATTAAATTAGTAACTCTTTGACCTGGAGGACAAGGACAAAAAATTAAATTAAATTCTCAGTGAATTTGTTAAGCAATTCTATTCGACCGTTATTAATTTGTCGATTAGTTTTAATTGCAAAAAGTGATGAAACTCTTCGTTAATTTGTTTTTCAAACATCTGGAGCATGAGAGTCATGAGTGTCTCCGGGGCAAATTAAAAATCATTAATTATTGCACAACGAGATAACGTAATTGGGTAATTGAGTTTGAAGAACTGGCGAGCCTAATTTTCCAATACTCACTTGCTTGAATTGCAAACACGACGAGGCGATAGAACTGACTAAAATGCCGACTACATTTCTGGAAGACAATTAAGAATTATTTCGAGGTAAAGTCACAAAATTCCCTCGATTTGTGGACAGGTTCTCCCCCCATTTAATAGCTTAATTGAGTCCTTTCTCAATTCCATATAATTAAAACTTTTTAATTGACATAAAGACAGAAGTGGGCGAATAAAATAAATCCAAATGATCTAATGAAAACTAGAAAATAAAAAAAATTACACTCACTCCAAAAATAAACATTGTTTTCCAAACTTTTTAATAAATAAATGCAATTAATTATTAACACGGCCGGAGAAGAGCTTCACCGTTATTTAAAAAATCACTCGCTTGGATCGCTGAATTCTTAATTTTCTACCTTTAGATAATAAAAAATTAACATATTCTTATTAACGTAAAGACAGTCTCCCCGTGTACAAATTAAAAATAGAAGAAAAATGCAAATGAATATTTTCATGTGATTCAGAGAAGTAATACGTAATCCTCTAGCTGCTCGCTCTATCATTCATGTTATCTTTGAAATATCAATCTTCCACATCCTCCGAGTCTCGAGGGGTGTTCATGTATAGCATGTGGTTCTCACCATCCTCGGAGGACTATCCGGGTATTGAAATTCAAAGGGATCGTACGCCCAATGCTCAGGTGAGCTCCGCCAAAAAAGAATACCCCCTCTGTAACCATAAACAGAAATGCTCTCGGGTTACTCTCCTAGTTTTACCAACTTTACTTGAATTCCCTCCTCCCCTTGGCAACATTGTGCAAGTTTTCGCGATTCGAGACCGTCCCATCTGGATTGCTGGGTATATACGTCGATTCTTACACATGTGTAGACATTTTTTTTTTCTTTCTACGGGGGAAGAGCAAAGTTTTCTCGGGTGCTAGGGAATTTTAGACACGTATAACCAGGTTTTTTGTACACGAAACAACATAAATATTTTCACAGAAGAAAACTCGTTTCCGGTGAGACTGGGGGAGGTATATTAATATTATGCTGTTGAGTTATTTTTTGAGATGATGTACATTTTTCGATGAAGTCTATTTTCGAAGTGAGGGAGAGAGGGGAAATTTCAAGTTTTACATTTCCGACGATAAATTTATTGAAAATGGAATAAATGTAAAGTCGTGAGGTGAATAACTAGGAAAATTTATTGCTTTTGTTATTTATATTTCTTTGGGTGTGTTAGATGATTACCCCTATTTTCATAATTTTTAGCTTTTTGAAAAATAAACGTAAGCGTGACTAAAGTGATTCGGAAAAATCTGAAATTTCGTCAGATTATGGGTATTACTGAGGACTAACTCTGAGCGTAAGTTCAGGTCAATCGGTCTAAACGTTTTTGAGAAATTGGCGTCTGGTTCTGAATCGTTTTTTGTCGATATCTTAAAAACTATTACCCCAATTTGATTTTTTATTTTTTAGAATTTTTGGCTTGAAGTTATCTATTCGAATCAATAAAAATACCCGCTCTCTTTCTTCTTCTATATTATTGCCACTTCTGAAATATTATTATCCACTTCACTTGTCTGTCTTTTCGAGTCGAGAAGTGGCTAATCGAGTTAATCTACGGATAACATCGCAATGAGGATAGACTTCGCCTGTAAAATCGAGTATATTTTCGGGAAAATATAAAGTATTGGTATTCTATTGGGATAATGGAACTAATGGAGCTAGATAACAGTCGCGCATTTAATATCGTACATGTGAGTGGTGCTATCCGAGAGTCCATTCTAAAATAATTCTCAATTGTTATCCCAAAATGTCGTGCCCCAACATTTTGGCATATTTTATCAGCTCGTCTCATTTTTAATTCAGACAACTGAAGTAATGAGAGAATATTTTATATGCTCCACCTCGGAGAGGTTCTCTAACCCAATTCAAAAACATTCAGTCTTAAAAATTCAATTGTATTTCAATAAATATTTAATATTTCATATTTATAATAATATTTCAATTCTAATATTTCATAATTCTCATCTGGTCCCAGATATATTTAAAACTGTCAGGCATCAGATATAAACAAAAATTAATAATATAAAACTCAATTTTATCTTTGGGCTCAGTTTAAAAATCTCGGTGCGATAATTTATTTGAAAAAATCGATATCTATTAGCTTTTAACTCTATCAAACATGCAAAATGGCAATAGAAATTAAATCGAATTCTAATTTTCTATTACACATCTCCAATAGTCAAATATTCAATACGAATTAGTGGCCGGATCAGTGGATCTGCTCAACGATATCAACGTATTTAACGAATGGGATTCAATTTATCGTTTCAACACTGAGTAATGTATATTATAACAAGTAAAGCTCTGCGATAATGAAGCACGAAAATGATGGGGAATCGGGTATGATGTGCCATGTCACTGAATATTAATCATTTGCACTATTACTGGTCTAATGAATCTGTTTATCGTCGATGAATTAACGAGCCTTTTGCAAACGTTTGATATCGTTGCCAATGAGCTGCTGGATGAGAATTCAGTATTAGTGGTAATATTCAATTCTATTTATCCATTTAGGGGAGTACGAGAATAGATGGGATTTACTGAACACAGTTATTATTAAGCCGCTGAGAATTTAATGTCATAATATTTGAGAATACATGGATTTATCTGAATATTCACAATGAGAATTGTTCACAGACTAAACAATAACCTTTACAACAATCGCCAACTGATATTGATGACCTCAAAACATCGATAAAGCTCAATAAACAACGAGAGTGGCTTAAGAGACGAAGAGATTCTGGAGTTTTGTCACCTTAACCCTCCAAAAATCCAAAATTCCGCGGCAATTCAAGAAATAATTGAATAAATTATTAATCCTACATTTATTTGACAATAAATGCGGCAATAATTCTAGCCTAGCGATTCCCAAATTTCTGTAATTTGGAAGTAAGCAGACATCAGTAAAAATTGGCAGAAAAATTTTGGAAAGAGAAAGGATCCAAAGAAATTGCGAAAAAAGCCTCTGGACCCTCTTCTCCCTAAATATTTTATATAATATATCAATAGTCCCTTCGATAATCAAAAATGGTACTTGAATATTCTCGAATAAAGTTCTCGGCACGTCACATTCTCGTGATAACCGGGAAAGAAAGTCTCCATCCGATATTCTCGAAATTCCAAGGCCATCAACAACCTCCATATCATTACGATATCATCTTATCCCTGACGCTATCAAATTTGTATACACGGTACATCGGTGAATACGGCTTGACTTCTGCATCGTCTCCATCCTCTCCCGGGGGATCATCTCGGTGGGGCTTTGAGGATCGATATATGCGGCTGCTCTGGTACTTCAGTCCATCTGAAAACAATTTGTGAAATTAAAAGCCTGACTTACTCTCATTTCTCTCTGAACCGTAAAAACATAATTCAATTACTTAATGCACTGGATTTATTATCCTTTCTTACTGGCTCCTCCCATCGCACAGATTTTTCTCTCCTCGAGGTGCTCTGGGAGTCATCGTTGGATTCCATGGGGTCCTCATAGTTCCTCAGGGGCACTGAACCGATGATAATAGCCATCCTTATCTTCAGATTCTTATGGAACATTCGGTAGTACCTGTGACGCGCACGGATTTACATACGAATGAGTTAAAAGTCATTGGGATTATTCCCTCAATATCGTCAACGCCCCAGTAACTGTCTCTGGCCAAGTTTCTTGGGCTGAGAGAATTGAAAAGTTACTGAGGAAACGTGAACAAATTAAATTTGTACAGGAATAATTTTTCAATCCTCCTGCACTTACTGGGACAATTACAAGGGTATTGATTTAATGTCTTCATTTAATTAATTTCGCTGCATATGGGAGCGTTTACTTGACTAGTTATGACAGAATGTAATCATTCGAACCTCATTAGCGACACGGAAAGCCTCTGGTGGCATTAACTAGGACATTGGCTGTAATTGTGAAAACCGCTGAGGAAAAAGTTTCTGGTTTTCAAGACCTCAGCACTGAAATCCAGAAACTTGTGACTGTGCACGGCATAGCACCCCAGATCCCGCACTGGTAACTTAGTTTCAGTGAAAAAATCACGGAAATTTAGGATCAAAAGTGTATCGAGTTTTAGCGAGAAGTCTTGGAGCAGAGATCCTAGGATTTTCAAATTGACAAGTACATCTGTCCCCAAAGTATATTCATCAATTGCGTGAGAAGTAAAAAAAAATCAGAACCCCCTCCAGTCTTTTACACAGAAAAATCTATTCCACTTCCTCAAAAATAATTACAAGAATTTTCTGTTTTTTAAAAAAGTCTTTCAAGAGAAACGCAAGAAAAATTTACAGTGACAGTTAAATTTGCAGTTCTCATAGATTTGTCTTAAATGTAAAGAGATAGGAATAGATATTTCGCTTTATTCCTGCTGATTTATTTATTAAATCAATAGATAAATAAAAATTCCAGCTAAATCGTGGCAGCGGTCGGAGTTATTCAACCAAAGGAATTTCAAGATTTCGAAACTGCCTGCCAATTTTACAAATTATGCTCAGCAAAAGCGTAGAGTAATGACTCCAGATTTGTTGGTAAAAAATAAATAATAACCTGTCACAATACCAAATGAAACATACCACTCAGTAATATCCACACACGCCTCAACTTTGAGTGTGTAACAAACGTCAATGAGATTGCACACTCTCCCTGACGGCGGAATGGCGGGCACATCGAATTCAGCGTCATAAACTTCACAATTACGCTGCACTGGTTGTTCAATCTCGACAACAATTTCTTTGTGTTTGCGTATATTATCCGCTGAGCGATAAAGTACGACCTGTAATGAACCCATAAAAAGCCGGAGGAAAAAAATCTAATGGAACGGAGAGAAGAATCCATTGTATTACCATGAGAGTTTATACGGGGATTCCCCGCTCTATTTGAAATATACAAACGGCTGTGTATGTCAATTTGTCTCCCCTCGTTCGATAACTCTCAATTCGCCCGGGCTATTTTTCGAGATAGTAAAAATGACGGGCTAATGTTCGTACCTTTTTGAACAGGATTCGTAGTTTTTTCACGTCTACATTCGATTCGTTTTTCAAATTGATTTTTAGGGGGACTGTTTGGCCGGGAACGAAGCCGCGGACTGGCACGAAGACTGACATGCTCAGGGGCTTCAGGTGGCCTGTGAAGGTTTTTGTGTGACTCTCGCTCAGCGGTAACTGAAAATTATCAAAATGAATTGCCCATTTTTGGAGTGAATTATTCAGAGAGAAAAATCTTCGGTGACTTCCAGGGGTAGATTGAACTCAATACCCCAGGTTTTAATCTTATAAATTTGAGGTATGCTCGCGGTATTTCGAGCGAATACAAATCCCTCAGTCACAAACGATATTCAAACCGGAATACGATCATCCAGATATCCATTTCGTTAGTCTGGTGCATCGAGCGAGAAAATTATCAATCGGAATGCAAAATAAAAATTCTACCGGTGCCAGTGAGTGCTGATTCAAATCCAAAACAGGAGGAACAGTGAATGCCAGTGGCTCAGAGGATATTCCTGTGTCTTTGGTAATTTCTAGTGTTGACTTGATGGAGTATCTCACTCGGCCGTATCGACCCTCAAAGCTCGCTGGTAGTTTTTCTGGAAGATTGAAGCTGAATGAAAATCCATCACTCCTAATTTCTGCATCACTGGAGTCGTCTGTAAAATGATTTAAAGTAGTTTTTATCACGTGGAAACCAACATCTTTTTGAAGAGTTCTATAATTCTAGAGAGGGACTTACTTCTGGTTAAATAAATCTCCTCGTGGAGGTAGATTTCTTGGGTGGAAACTTTCTTACGGAAACCAGTTGATCGGTTTGTGAAATAGACCTGTCCTTCACCCTTGCATTCCAATTTCACTCCTGGGAACGTGGAGAATGGGGTGGTTATTGGGTCAGTGAGTCGATGATAATTTGACAGTGCTGGTTGATATTGAGAGGGAAATGAAAATTGGTGATGCATGCAAGTTCGTCCTCAGAATATGCGAATGAGATAAAATGCGAATACTTGGGGGAATAAGTGCGACCTCGATCCTCATTGCGATGGAAAATCAATGCGATGAAGCGGATAATTTTTTTGTTGACGTTACTCTTTTGATCAATTAAAATGTTATTTAAACTGTAACATTTTCGTTTTATTCAATTCTCAATTATATTTAGTTTCTCAATTTAGGTCTGATTGAGGCGAAAAAAATACGGTAAAATTATTATTGATAATAAAAGATTTGAAGCAACCTTTTTTATTCATTAGATAGTCAACGAATGAAAAAGGTTTAGCTAAAATTAATAATTTCGAGGTCTGAATTGGAACTTTCGAGTCTCCAGTTGAGAAGTTTTTTGGCGTTTCCCTCCACAAAAACGCTCCCATGGAATTTTAATTCCCTCAATTTCGTCTGCTACGTAATATGCACACACTTTTTTTAAACAAAAAAAAATAAACTAACGAAAATAACCGAAATATCCTACGAAAAACATCGAAAAGAGTGGGTTAAATTTTTTCACACCTGCAACTATTGACCTATACCTATCGAACTAAAAGCCCTACCCATTCCGCCAATCGGTGAATTCAGCAGTAGTTGAACCCTTCCCGAGATAGCCTCACCGGCGTAATAAACGTGCTGGGTTTTATCTAGAACTACCTCGAACAGTTGCAGGCCAATGCTGAAAAAGTCGCCATAATCATTAACGGGAGAAATTAGTGACATTTTATCGCGAAAAAAAAAAACCCGACAACTAAAGATACTTTACCTTTCTCGGGTGACGGTGTAGCCGGCAGTCTGATTGTCCATTACCGCCGGCTCAAGTGATTTAACCGCGCAATAGTCAGCCATTGTGCCGAATATTTGAGTGAGTTCTAGTAAAAATGGTTCTCCACTCGCGAGAACTGCGTCTGCTTATGCCGAGGATTTCTTGGATTCTACTTAAGCAGGGACACGCGTTGTTAGCGGAACTTTTGTTGACAACATTCCAAAATTCCGGCGCGGTCCAGCGTCGGGACGCATGCGTTCAACCGAATATTCGCCAATACCGACTGGCGTCAGACTGTCGGATGTCGTACGAAGTAGTTTATGACCCTCTGCCCTTGAGTTTTCTCGGGGCTGATGATGGTATTGTCCGCATTTTCTTCGGGGAGATGCGTATGACCCCAATATCCATTCGCCGGAATTCATACGGTGAATTTCATGTTTATTATTTTCTCTCCGAGAGCCTCGAGGGGACTCGAGAACCCTTCGGGTCGAATGAGCTCTCAAATATAGAGGGCTCACGCGTATTAATGAGAGTACCTTTTCAGCTTTTGTATTATCTGTAATATTCTCACCGCATTTATTTATATTTTTATACAAAAGAACTTTCACGTTAAAAAAAATATTCATTTATTCAAGACAACTATTTACTCTTTCAAAATGTATTTTTCTGGACGAGTGTCAGTCAGGCGATATTGATTACGATTCAATTGCGACTGTCAATGAACCCTCCCAATTATTACTAAAATTAAAAAATTGGAAGGGAAAGCAAATGTGAAATTTGGAAAAATTATTAATAGCAAAAGAAATCCATTGAAGATCATGGGCAATATAATAATCCTCTTAAACAAAATAATTGCAATAATTAAAACCCAATCAGAGTCACCGGAAACGACTCCTTCGAAGAAATGGAATTTCGAGAAATCGAATAGTTTCCTCAAATAAATTACTATTTGGCAAAATTATTTTTATTCCAGCGTTTGACAATGCAAAATTGTGGGATATATTATTTTCTGTGGATTATTCTTCAATGAGATAATTAGAATCAATTGCTAGATGGAAAGTGTCAAGTGTGAAGCGCAGAGAATTAATTAAATCTCCGGGAGTCACTGAAATATTCTCAACAGCTAGTCATTCTGAGTCTCTCCATTACTCCCTTCCCTTTTCCTCCTTATCATCACATTTTCCAGTTACCACCCAGAAAACCAAGTACAGCTAGTTACATCCATGATTTATGCGAGTGTATCTCCTGAGAATCCCCGAAATGCGGGGTACACGCAAGAGATAATAATAGTTTCTTGCGGATGTACTTGCACTTTTGGTCACATGGGGAGAGTGTGAAAGGATGCATAACTAGTGAGATCATGAATTACCCCGGAGCTAATTATTCTTACTTCATTCGCACGTGGAGCACTTACAGTTGACCTCGATAATTTATCTGACAATTTATTGTCCATCAATTGATCCACAAATTTTTCCTTCCGAATAAGAACTTTTTTTTTATTATTAGCAATTTTAAAATTAATTCAATACTCATTAATTTAATTCAATAATTAATAAAAGAATAATTAACGAATTTAAAAAACTTTGATTAATTTGATTGCGTAAATAATTTTAATCGAGTAGTAATTGATAGAATTTCAAAGAAGCCTCCGGATGAAAAAATTATAATTCAATTGATAAAAATGATATTAAAAATACGGAAAATGCTTTTGCTTTATCAAGACACGCCCAATTTTTCACTTATTTTTATTTCAATTGCTATTTATTGCGCAGGAGCCTCAGATAAATATGACAAAGGAGCATTCGCCAATCAGATTGAAACTGAGAAATTATTGATGCACTTTTAACATCCGTTGGTGGTGGCTGTTATCATTGACAGTTAATATCAGTAAATCATCGCGGAAAATAATGATAGCGCGTGGGAATTTTTGAGATTAAATATTCATATTTGCGAGAGGAGTATTTTCGTAATTTTGGATATTTCGAGGTGCAAATCAATGCACATGAATTTCGGCATTGGGAATCGTATCATAAATTAACGGTGAGAGGTACGTGGGAGCATGGGAGATTGTTGATACATACAAGAGACCTAATTCGCTACATTGTAGTATCAACGGCTCGGACAATGGTAGGATGAGGGAGGGCAAATGGAGTTAGTTTCCGGAGAATGCCTGTAGGGCCAGCCTTTACGCACTAACAACGGGCGAATGTTAGGGGAGGCTGCAGTGTCAGTTGTGATCGGTCATTAAATGGGTATTTCAACGGTTCGTTGATAATTGCCTATGACGTTTTAACGAAAAATCCAACGGCTAATCATTCCATCATTGACAGACTCCCTGACTCCCCCGTAAAATCCCTTCCTCATTTTTTTTATTAATTAAAAATTTGTGATTCAGAACAAAATAATTCAATTGAGCATTTGGTTTTTAGAGAAAAAATAGCCCCCGACAATTGACGAAAAATCCAGGCTCACTTCGATTTTCAGGGTAATTCGGTCTGAATTAGTTTTCAGGGTCAGAAGTATCATTAATTAATGCATTTCACTCTATTATTATTTATTATCCCCACGAAAAGGATAATCATCACTTCATGTAATTAAAAATGGGCGAACAACGGGGAATTCTCTAAAACGACTACAATATCTCCCTCATCCAGAAATTTTTAATGACAAACATTTGTTTATAAAAAATTTTACACTCCACAGTATTTTTCTGAATGGAATGAAGAGTCTCTGTTACAATTTAGTCAGTACCTCCAAGTAATTAGAAATCACGTGATGAGAATGGAAAAAAATTGTAAAGAATTGTATTGTAATTATTTTCGATTCAAAATGAAATAATTTTATTCAATTATGATGAAAATTTGTTCTGTTTTTATTAATATTTTCCAGAGAAAAATTATCGTTTGAATTCATATAATTAGAATAGTATTCAATTTGTTGCCCCCACAAACGCTTGTACAAAAAAATATTTTACCTTGATTTTTCAGTCAAAGGCTTTTCCCAGAATATCAGAAAAATGTTTTCATGTTAAAATTTACTCTGTACCTTCCAGTAGTTGAACATGACGTGATGAGAGTACATGAATAATTCGCGAGTTATAGTATTGTGGCGGTTTCCAGTTAATAAAAATATTATTGTAACCATGGCAATGGCCTAATTTCCCCAACAATATTTAAAAATGGATAATCATAAAAAAAATTGTATCCAATCTCGATAAATAATTTTCCCGTTACCACTTGTATTCCCCCAAAAAAGTAATCATTGCTTCACGTAATTAAAAAGGTAATAACAATAATTTTTTAAATCCCCCAACCATTAGCATCAGTTCGCAATTGCTTCTTGCCAATTATTCCAAAACGATTGGCGTCAAATAAAATTAAAAAAAAAACCCTTCCATTTTCGTAATTGACAACGAATTTTCATTTCTAAAAAATCGTCTCTTCGCGAAATTAAACCAGTAATGCCAATTAAATTTTGCTACTGAAAATTTCCTGATAAAAATCGTCTCGCTTGATTTTTCCTCCCGAGGCACTCCCGAGAATATCATAAATATTCTCTTCCGTTAAAATTTAGCCGGCACCCCCGGAGTAATTGGAAATGACGGGGTGGGAGGATATGGAAAGAGCCTTTGAGCGTTGATGCGCTTGAGAGGGTGGAACAATGATGAGAACACAGGGTACGAACAATGCCGAATGGTGGGTGAATCCACGTAGCATTGTTCAATGCGGAGAAGATACAGTAGCTGGAGTATCTAGTCTGATACTAGGTGAATGCGTGAGAGGTTCGTGCTCACAGGGTGGATCACAAACAAGGCGTGTCCGCTCGGTTCATTGTGACACACCAGCGACCCACCCCCCCAGTTCCAATACCCAATGAATAAAATTAATCACAAGATATTGGTGGCGCAATTGCTCTTTATTACTGAACTACATGACAACTTGCACACGTGACAATAAAATTTACCCTCCAGAATTTGGTTTTCAACCAGCAGTTGGAGATTGCCAAGTGCCCTGGGCACTGACTGTCGACGGGGAAAAAGGGGAAAAATTCGGGCGCAATTTTTAATTGAAATGTCGCGGAATTGTCGCAACACCGGGTACATGAATATGCGCCTCGATATAACGCAATACCGCACTGCGACGATTATGGGGCATTGTCTTCGAAGGCTAGGGGGTGTTGACATAATTAATAACTCACTCTATGGAGCCACGTTACTCCCATGTAAATGCAGGCGAGTATTAACGCATTCAATGCGACAATTTTCGGGACATTGTGGCAATGTGTGATCTTCATGCATGTATAAATTTTCAGGTATAAATTATTAATAATTATTAACATGATTGTTGCAATATCGAAACGAGGATCGACCGGGCTCGACTATTAGGATTAATGGAGACTTTGGGGAATTGGGGTTTGGAGGGAATATTTTTTTTTCTGCGGCTTTTTTTATGACTAAACAGTGTTCAATAGGTTTTTTTTTCATTTTTAAAACAGCTTCGAATGTTAAATTTCTTGCTTGAAAAATATTTATTTTGAGTATTTCCTATTTTTTAAATTTTGGACTCACTAGTGGCGAGAAATTTTCATTCAAGAATAAATTCCATCTCATTTTAGTCTTGCAGATAAAAATATTCCCTCCTTAATCCACTTTTGCAATTAAAAATAGAGAAATTTATCATATAAGAATACAAAAAAATTCTCAATTTAACAACGCAAT
>JAPYZN010000808.1:0-22389 GCA_030522865.1 Psyttalia lounsburyi
ATTATTATTATTTATTATCCATATATAGCCGATTAGGCTTTTTACAATTGCGGTATCATGGGCTGTCTTCCTCTCCAACCATGTCGCATTGTACCCCAGGAGCTGTACTCCATGTACAGACTCTCCCGGTGACCAAGGGAAACCATGGCAAACCTTGGCCGACATGGCGTCCATCAACCAAGCTTCATCGGGGAAACTTTTCCTCCAATGATTCTTGGTGTCTAGAGTCTAGACTCTAGACTCCCGTTCGACGGTTTCCGAGAGATTTAAAAATCCCATGCTCCAAGCCAGACTCGAACCCGCTCCACGCGGGCTCCGCCGTCCGGCCGTGCGCCTTAACCAACGCGGCCACCGTCGTCGGTCATTAATTCATTGTAATTATTTATTTTTATATTATATTATTTATTATCCATATATAGCCGATTAGGCTTTTTACAATTGCGGGATCATGGGCTGTCTTCCTCTCCAACCATGTCGCATTGTACCCCAGGAGCTGTACTCCATGTACAGACTCTCCCGGTGGCCAAGGGAAACCATGGGAAACCTTGGCCAACATGGCGTCCATCAACCAAGCTTCATTGGGGAAACTTTTCCTCCAATGACTCTTGGTGTCTAGACTCCCGTTCGACGGTTTCCGAGAGATTAAAAATCCCATGCCCCAAGCCAGACTCGAACCCCCTACACGCGGGCTCCGCCGTCCGGCCGTGCGCCTTAACCAACGCGGCCACTGTCGTCGGTCATTAATTCATTGTAATTAATTAATTAATTAGTTCGCTGTAAAAGGAGTATGTTGATTTACTACATCAACTGTTATTGTTATCAATGCTCCATTGTTTTTAATTAAGATTGCATCATTTGCTCGGAGGGGGCCAATACAATGGACATTGGCAGAACAATTCTTTTGAACTCCAAACCCCGACACAGGCTGGATGCTGGGACCTTTGGAACGATGGGCGTGGGCTTGGGCTTTGCTATTGCTGCGGCTCTCTACTGCAAAGATGTGACTCCCAAGGAAAAAGTTATTTGCGTGGAAGGCGATAGTGCCTTTGGCTTCTCAGCAATGGAAATTGAGACAATGTTCAGGTGAAATTATCAACAGATTTTTTTCCCCTGCACTCGATTACTCATTTTTACAGTCAAATAATTAGCATTTTTTTATTTGGCTCAATATGGAGATTGTTTTTGGTGTTTTACAGATATAAACTGCCGATAATTATTGTCATTTTTAATAATAATGGGATATACGGCGGAACGGACAAAGAGACATTCAAGCAGATTCAAAATGCTGGCGAGCCGACGAAAGTGTAAGTCTTGCTCGGTCGCTGAGTCCCAGATGATGAAATCCATCAGCTGTGGGTACTCCAAAGAATAACAAATGAAAGAAATTAATTGACTTGTTATCCGGCAGAATATCTCCGCAGTTTTTAACCGCTGCCACTCGATACGAAAAAATGATGGAGATGTTTGGACGCCAGGGACACTATTGCGAGACCATTGAGCAGATTGAGAAGGCGATAAAAATTTCACTCGAGGTATTTTACAATTAAACCATTGTAAGCTCTAATGATTGGATTATAAAAATGGTCTCCTGACTTCGAATTATTCAATTGTAGACCTGTGATGCCCCGAGTTTAATCAACATTGCGATAAATCCAACAGCTGATCGTAAGGAGCAAAAGTTCAGCTGGTTGACTGAATCGAAGCTGTGAGGGATCAAGAATTGTCGACAGGTGATGGTAAAAAAAAATGTTGAATTCATTGACCGTCTTAAAAAGGTACAAAGTATATTCTAGGAATATTTTATAATTACAATTTTTACGAGTGGAGGTATATTTGAGGAACAGTGAATGGTTTGTGGACTGCAATAATACGTTTTTGTGAAATAACTGACGGAAACATAACAACAAAGTAAAAAAAAAAATGAGAAAAAAACTATCCTCTAAACTTAGTATATTTTTTTGTTGTTACCTTAAGTAGACGAATAAAAAAATATAGAAAATTAATGGATATCGACTGTCTTCACGTGTCCATGATTGCCATTAATTTCTGGGTGATCATATCCACAGTCACAGGGTTCAATACCTCGAGATCATCAATGTTGTCCTGCAGAGTTTGAGTATCCGAGAGCTCACCAGGCATACTGACCGCTCTTTCTTTAGCGACTTTGGCTAGAGTATCATTCGCCTCATCAATCGTAAGTGTCAGGTGTCCCTTGGCCTTCACCATTTCATTTATCAACTCCATTTCTCGCTTTCTGGTCAAAAAGTAGACTCCAAATTCACACACTGGAATTTTACAGATAAGTACAATGGTACGTAATGACACTTACATTTTCTCTGTGACATCATTGATATTTATCAAAGTTTTCTGAATCAGAATTTTAACTTCTTCTGATTCTCCAGACATTGTTCATCAAGTCGAGGTGTAATTTTGTTTCTTTGGCAGATCTTTGCAGAGATTTTAGGAGAGATTACTAGCGCTTATGGAGAGGCTTCAACCCACAACATTTCCCAGCGGTGTCGCCGGAACTATTACGGAGTGCGTATCTGTGAGTAAAGCAGGGCTCGTCCTTCCAACGGAGTACGTGCCTGTGAGTAATGCAGAGCGTGACAACCGCACCCGGCTCTCTTCGTCCCTAATTACAATGAACAAATCAAACCTACCGCGTTTCATTGATTATTAATTGTTAAATGTATGGCAGTGGTTTCATTTCTAAATTCTGATGAGCAAGGGAGATATTATTTTTTAAAGCACTGGAAAACCTCGAACGACTCTGCTAGGTAGAGAGAGCTCGGGGTGGCTGCCCCACACTATGTAAAAAAATTATTACTCCCCCCCTAATGTAGATTAAGGGATGAAACTTACGTCAATCGATAGAAAATTAAATTCTCAATCCACCGAGACCAGTTTCAGGCCATAGGCTTTTACAGCCCACGGAGGGAAAATCAAATGAGCTCATTCCCAGGTGGCTCCAGTTTTTTCGAGACTGCTCGAAGATTAGAGGCCGTTCCGCTGATAACACCGAGATATCAACCTCCCCTGAAGCTCATTTATTTACGGAAACAAAAGTGAGCATTGCATTTAAAATCATCACGTCGTAAAAAGTCCGAAGGCCACCTTGGGGGGGAAAAATTTCCACAAACCTTCGGAGAAAAACTGAATGCCGGCTGTTACAGCGCCTGCGTCCACCCCTGCCATCGCCACTGCCACCCCAAACTGCCCTTTTATGAAAACTCCTACGCAACTCTCGGTCTCCAGTATGAGGGTACACACAGAGGGAGGACAGTGGGTTACTCGCATAAGTTGAGGTAACAAAATCGAAGTTCATTTCATACGCACGAGCCGCTTCTATTCGTATTATCCATTTGTGTCAATTTTCGTTGCAAAATAATTACCTCCACCCCCAAAACCCCTCCCTCGATCCAATTATTTATTCATTAATTAAATCCCGAGAAATATATCATGAAAATACTTTGGAAAACCAAATAATAAAATCTGCATCGGAAATTAATTAAAAAGAAAAACAATTAAAAATTATTACTTCAGAAGTATTACAAAATGCAATTTTGTTAATACAATAATTAAATAATTCGTCAGTTAGTTCATTCAACCGATTACCCAAAATAGAATTAATTTCTCGGAATTAGCAAAAGTAATTAATAATAATTCACTAGCCAGTCAATTTGTAAAGAAAAATTAGAAGAATATCTATTTAATGAAAACAATTAAACAGTTAAAATTCTTACTTAAATGGAAGTATAATTAATTGCATTTTGTCAATACAACAATTGACTAGTTTGTCAGTTACTTCATTGAAACAATTGGTAAAAATAAGAGATAGAATTAATTTCTCCTGGGAATTTGCCAAACAAAATTTGATGATTGACCAGCCAGTCAATCTCTTTAAAGGATTCCAGAAAAAATTATAAATTCTCAATTGATTAATCAATCATAAATAATTGTTAATGATATTTATTGGGTTAAAGTGAGTGTGGACACCTGAACCCGTGCCATATGGCAAGAGTTCACCCGCTGATGTCTAATTATAATTTCGCTCTGACGGCATTGAGTCCCATTAACTCCCCTTCAATCACACACTGCCACGTGTGATAAAAAATATCTGGAAATTTATCACATGGATTTTATAATAAATACTCGGTCGGGGCGGGGGTGGGAAGCAATGGCAGCTTTGGAAGCGAAATTTCCGTTTGTTTCTGGGGTTTATCCCGTCGGGTTATCGATCGGGTATTCTTCGAGGAATTCCCCAGAAATTCTCGAGGACTTTGTGTAAATTTTTGACAATAACTCGCCAAAGCGAACGCATTCGCGAAAATATTCCAGTAGAGATGTACACAAAAATTTCGTATCACGAGGATTACACTGTCTCTTATTATTAAATTATTTTCACACAGGGTTACCAATAAATTATCCGGCAGAGAGAAATTGAAGGCAATAAAGTCGTCATATTGTCTCCCTCCCTCTAAAGCCCCTAAAGTTCATCAATCTCATCTCCCCCATTTTCACCCCCTACTCTCTCCAGTCACAGGGGATAATACTGCGGAATACTACACATTCTGACATTAATAGAATAACAAATGCGAAAGACTCCTCATACGCAGTCAAACCCATCATAATTATTCTCGTGTCCTCCCCGAAGTCATAAAAAAATTTCCGAAGGGAATACGAGGTTTTAATTAATTTATTTTATTTATTAACTTATTTTAATGTTTGTTGGACTCAGGGGTCACAACTGACTATTGCCCGAAGGCCCTCAGCCGTAGTGAACTTTTTTTTTGCATTTTTTTGGTACAAAATTCGCTTTTTTGTCAATCGTAAAATGTGGATAGGGCTACAACAAAATATAATTGACATGGTATTTTCAGCCGGGATTAATATTTCACGGGATTGGATTACCGGAGAGTTTCCCTTTCTATATTCAAGCCTCGAGATTTTTAATTTTAATTTACAAACCTCGTGAGCCCACCAATGCCAAGATTCCACTCCAATTGACATTCGAGCCAGCCAATGCCAAGACTCAACTCCTCCAGTAAATCGTTAAAAAATATCTTCTGAATGATTCGCGTGCGAATGTTTTCCCCTCGTCCCCCAAAAGTTCAAGGACAAACGTCAGCGGGTGTTGTTGGTGGGGTAATGGCGGTTGTAAAAGTCCCCTCCGGCGAGAATCAACTGGTCCTCCTCACCCCCTTCCTCCTCCTCAAAGACCATTTGAGATGTTCGATGTATAAGTGACTACATCCACAGGTAAAAGTGTTGTTACGCTTGCGTGATAGCAGGTTGTGGCATCCCGCGGGCGCAGGACCTTAAGCCAGGATAATGTAATGCCGAATTGTCGAGAGTATCGTCCATCTGCGAGGTAACAATTTCCCTCTAATTATAATCGTTAATAAATATTACCCAGTGTCAGAAAAAATTAATTAACCGCTCAATGAAATTTCAGATATTGTCAATAAATAATGGACACGTCTAAATAAATTTAATTGAGCAATCAAAAATGTTCAGCGAGTGGAGCAATTGAGTAATTTTTTCCGAGCGTCTGAATAATTTTTATTACACTCGGAAAAATATGCAATAAAAAATACGGGTCAAATAAAAATTATGCGGTGGCACGAAATATTAGGAACTTCTCCAGAGATGTCCGTAAATTTCGCCTGATCGCGTGAAAAATTGCGCTTCAATTACTCTCATTTTCCGATTTGATTCGTTTCGTAGTTATTAATGAAAATCTCTCTTCGTGTAATAATCATTGATGAGTATCGATTGGCCTGCGAGAATGGAATGGATGAATGGGATTTGCAATGTCGAGTGATGAATGAAATTTCTCGCTGATCAATGGAAGCATGTCCTCTGTTCTATTACGTATTTAACGTTTCACTGGAACTCATTGACCTTTTGATGACCGCAATTGGAATTGGAATTTGGGGAAATGGTGGTTAATGATATCGTTAACGATTTTTAATTGCAGGTCGGAGGAGAGATGGACTCTCACAGCGCGGGAGCTGTCGCTGTTCTCGGAACAGTCGGCGCTGCCACTGGGGCAATATCGGCTGTTTTGTTCTACGCGATGTGCATGAAACGAAAGCGGTTCACGTATTTTTCGGGGGGCAAAGGGCCCCTCAATTGGTGAGAGCATTAAAATCCAAATTGAGTGGTCAGACGAAAAAATTCCAATTACAGGAAATTTATACGGCAAAAAAATCACGTCAATTGATGAGCAGTCAGCCTAGTAAAATCTTGCAAAATAACATTTGAATAATAATCAAATTTATTCAAACAAGTCAAACTAAAAATATTAATAAGTCTGCCGTAGCCCAGTCGAAGGCTGAACTGCTCCAATAATTCCCCTCACTTGTAGACGTATTTAATTCCTGAATAAGGAGTTAAAAATAGCTAATTAATCTTCTTCTCATTGACGTTATGACAGGTTTGAGAAGGATTTATTAGACCGTGCGAAGGAAGCAGAAAAGTCCCCCAGCGATTTCATTGAGCTCGGAAATGTCGCGTCACTGGCGTGTAATCCAGCAATGCCAGGGGAACTCAGTGACAATATTTGCGATGACGTCGAGTGGCAACGGAAGGATCCACCCTACGACACGAGCATCCTCGACTCACGAGAAGGTGGAGTTCCCTTTTCTCCTCGAAATAAACGTCACCAGAAAAATTGAGCTGAATAAAAATCATTCGTTAATTAACAATTACTGAAATACCAGTTCCAGCAACGATTCAAGTCAATTCAATAAATCTATCATTTGATTTAGTTATCCAACGGTTATCGTCCGAAGGCGATGACGAGCCGAAGAGTCCAGTGAGCCCATTCGCTCCGCCACTTCCTGGAGGTGCGGTTGTCGCTTCTGACGAGCGAATGGTCATTGTTAAACCACAGCCGAGGACGTCCTCTGGGTCGAGGCTCAACAGTGCGGATAGTGACTCAGTTTTTCACAAGGTTAACACTATCAAATCATTAGCTAATTAATTAAATTACATTTTTATTCATTTACGGCGTGTCTTTTACATAATCGTTGACAATATTTTTTATTCCGGAATCTCTGCTGTTGTAGCAATCATCTTGGTCGTCATCTTCATCAATAGACGAGCCAGCGGGTGAGCTGCAATTAAGTCTCTCCTACGACTCCTCGGATGGGGTACTTGCGGTGAAACTTCTCGAGGTAAGATAACTCGATTTTATCATCAGACTTGGCCCGTTAATTGGATTCCCCTGGGATAAATTGAGTGATATTTTTTTGCGGGGAAGGCGCACGATTTGAGGGCCAGGGAATTGAGCGGAAGTGCTGATCCTTACGCAAAGATAAGACTTCTGCCTGACAGGAGTAATACTTGGCAAACCAAAGTTCACAAGCGCACGCTGAATCCAGGTAAAAAAAATTATTAACAATGGAGTGTCTAAAACGTAGAGTTATCTATCCTTTGAACTGTTTTATGATGCTCATAATTTTTCTTCGAACTGAGAAGAGCTGCAATAATTGTTGGAACTCTCATTGCTTTTAATCAGCCAATTTTTGGATTTTTTTGAATTCCCAGTATTCAATGAAGAATTCAAGTTCGAGGTAGCCTCCCTAACTGGAACAACTCTCGAAGTTTTGCTCTACGACTTTGACGCAGCGGCGAAACACAGAGGACTGGGGTACATGCGATTGCCATTGCCCCCGAGTGGCGGGGAGACTCTGACTGAGAGCCCAATGGAACTGATGAGGCCCATCCACAGATACGGAGCGGAGGGAAGTGTCTATCGATCAGATCCCCTGGGAGAGCTGATGGTATCCTTATTTTACGATGCGGGCGCTGGTAAGCTGACGGTGATAGTCGTCAGGGCCATCAATTTGGTGATCGCTGACGACTCGGGCGTGCAGAATTCGGATACTCACGTGAAGGTGACTAGAACGTTTCTGATTATTTGGAAAAAAGGATTCGGGGAATATTGAAATTTAATTAACCGACGGTAGTCGCCGTGCGGTTGGAGTGCTAGACTGGCATGCCATGACCCGGGTTCGCTTACCGTCACCGGCGGTCAAAATTTGTAAAAATTTGGAGCACTTTGATCTCATGATTCACTGCCGAGCGGTAGTCTCGTAAAAGGGACTCCCCTCAGGGTGAGGTTTTTCCTTGGTCCTTGGCGAATGCGGTACAGCGGGGGCGGGGGGTGCGAAGGGTAAATACGTAAAAGCCCGAAAGGGTATACGTGAGGACAGGAAATTTTAATTTAATTGAAATATTAATTAATATAAACGACGGCAGTGGCCGTGTGGCTAGAGTGCTAGACTGGTAAGCCAATGATCCGGGTTCGTTCCCGTCACCGGCGGTCAAAATTTGTAAAAATTTGTAGCATTCTGATCTCACGATTCACTGCCGAGCGCGAGTCTCCTAAAAAAAAGGGACGACTGTACCTGGCCAAGGTTTTCCCCTCAGGATGAGGTTCTTCCTTGGTCCTTGGCGAATGCGGTACAGCGGGGCGGGGGGTGGGAAGGGTAAATACGTAAAAACCCGAGAGGGTATACGTGAGGACAGGGAAAACAATTAATAAATATAAAAAATCAACTCAACTGAAAATCCACAGGTTGCCATTTTCAAGGATGGCAAGTGTTTCAAGAAGAAGAAAACTGTTGTCTGCAGAGACCCCCAAAATCCAGTCTGGAATGACGTATTAACATTCGATCTTGGTAGTGACATCTTATCCACCTGTACCCTAGAATTCTCAGTCGTAAGAACGAGCGGTGAGATCCTGGCGAAATGCGAGGTCTCCAAGAAGTGCCAGCGCGAGCTCTTCCATCGGGCTCTGTCTGGCAAAGGCGCTTCTGTCCAGTGGGTACCGCTGATGGGAGTCGACAAACGAGAGAGGTGTTTGTCGTAATCGTGGAATTGAAAAATATCATTCGACGGGCATTACGACAATGAACGAGAGAAATTAAACAGAAGAGAACAACGACGAACGAAAAATAAATACTTCTCCTTGTGTACCACTTGGACACACTTCGAGACCTGCTGCTTTTCTCGATTATTTTCAATAATTTCGTTGAGAATTGTTTTTTAATAATTATTATGTAGCTTCTTTTGCATTTCTGTCGTTAGGAAAACCAGAAGTCTATCAAGAGTGAAAAGTGAGGATAATTTTGTGATTTTAATTATATTCAGAATACTTACGTACTGCAAAGAGAGTTTTAAAGAGAAGTGGAATGAAGTTGAATGTTTAATTTTTATCAATTTAACAGAAAAAGATTTTATATCAAAGAATTTATTTTTCAATTGAAAAAATAAAAAATGATTTCCCTCAAGATCGAAAGAAAAATCAGCCCCGAATTCTCCAACAACTTTTTAAATTCTGTAAAAATGATGGGGACGTAATAATCAAAAAGTATCTCGATTTAATTTTTTTTTTTTTTTTACTTTAGAGTCTTTTCATCGTACAAAATGTGCACAATAGAAAGTACAGGTACACTCCACTGTGCCCCTTAGTCAAAGAGACCTGTAAACAAAAGGAAAAATAATTGAGTTATTTCAATAACTGGCACAATTTTGTTGAAAATTGAAAGTAAAATTTTTAACTTTGTCATTCATTATATATGTCCTCATGGGGTTCTTCGGTAGCTAATACATGCTTGAATAATCATCCAAATCCAATTGTGAAAAAGAATAATAAAGAGAAAATAAATAAGCGGGAGAATTCTTTTAATTACCGAATCCCATGTCGTCGTCGGATTCCTCCTCTGGCTCCTCCTTCTTTTTCTCGGCTTCCTTGGCAGGGGCGGCGTCACCACCAGCTGCAGCAGCGGGTGCAGCGGCTGTAAACCAAATAATGAAACGTATTAAACTAATCAATTGTTCATGACTTAATTAAATCAAGTTAATAAATTCATTAATTAATCAATTATCTAATTAATTAATTATTAAATTAATTTAATAAAACAGGAGTGAACCGAATGAAATTAAATAAAGGCACTATGTTTAATAAAAAACGAATTGATAAAGCGAAGTGAACATGAAGAAAAAATTTACAAATAACTAAATTAGAAAAATTAAATAACGAACTGAATTGACGAAAAATTGTAGTTCTTAAGGAGCTAGGTTTAAACTGAAGAGTACTTAAACCCGACAACTCCTCACTCTCAATTTCCTCTCCTCACTATCGCTGACCTGATCAGCAGGGCAATTCACTGATCAGGTGGATGGAAGGAGGTGACAATTCTGAAGAGAAAAAAAATTATGGATACGTACCGCCTCCAGCAGGAGCAGCTCCAACACCAGATCCGATGTTAGTGATGAGGTCTTTCACGTTGATACCCTCGAGGGCTTTTGCGAAGAGACCTGGCCAGTATGGCTCGACATCCACATTGGCAGCCTTCAGGATGGTCTGGATCTTCTCACCCTGTTTATAAAATAAATAGAATGTCAATAAAAAAAATCAGCAAATTGGGAAAACACTGAGTGTGCCTCATGCGAAGGCCATTCCTAACCTCTTGAGCATCTTACACTTCATCTGCCTTGCGCACCATCCCCACAATTTGTCATTAAAAAAATCGCAACAAATGAACTCACATTCCCAACAATTCTCGCCTCCCCCCGGACATTGAATACTTTGGAAATTAATTTAATGGAGCCTCGAGCATAACAAACCCAGGATAACATACGACGTCAAAAATCACTTACGGTAACTGCGATATCGTCGTCGGTGAGGAGAAGTGCGGAGTAAACGCACGCGAGCTCAGCCTTTGTCGACATGTTGATGAGTGTTATTTAATGTCAAACCTTGTGGATGTACTTAAAAAAATGTGCAAGTCGCCGATGCGGCCTTAGCTCGAAGAGAGAACAAGCACGCGAGGTTACACGACCAAACGGAAAAGAAGGAAGAACCCTCTCTGCCCCGGATGACCTCCCCAGCGCCCCTCGACGCTAGTGGCGCCATTAACAAATCATCTGGCGGGACTTTTGAAATGATTATTTCCACTTCGATTACTAGTTTCAATTTTTTCCGAGGGCCTGTAATTAAATTATCAAATCTGCATTGTACCAATTAAGTCAAAGATTGATATAATTTTCACTGAGTAAAAACTAATAATTCGTTAAATTATTTGCTTCAATTCATGGCCAGTGGAATAAAAAAGCGACACTTTAAAAATTATTCACATCCCGAAAATGTTAACAACCAAAACCCAATCAGTTATTCCGTTTTTAACGAAAAATATTATACTTACGACTAATAAATAATTTCCGTGATTTTTATTCAGCAAAAAAATTTTTCGCCCAATTTTAAACTGCCCGCCGTAACCTCCGCGCCCTCTCAGTGGAATAAAATGGCCGATCATTCTTACGTAACCAATCGCAGCGCATGCAGCCGCGCTCAGGCCGCAAATACTGCGTAGTAAATTCCAGAGAAATATCGCTCGATCGTTTCGCCCCATTTCTGCCAAAGAGCCCCTGAAAGCTCAGAAAATCTGTTAAAATTGGCCTCCGACGAGAAGATTTAGAAATATTCGGCAAAAATGTGACGGTCGAGTAAAGGCGGGGAATTCCACCGGGATCGATACATCGAACTCTCGATATATACAAGTACTTGCGATGCATCGATTCAGTGTTGCGCCTGTTCTGTCCAGTGCCTCGTGCTGATGAAACATGAATGCCAGTGGACAACTAGCGTAGCGGGGGGGAAAAACCACTGAAAATACCGACATTTTCCTGTTTTCCACTGGTGAGCCAACGATTTGTGAATTTTTGCCACAGTTCGGCAGTTATTCGAGGGGGAATCGAGTGAATGGGAGACGTGACAATGCTCCGGGCAGGGTATCTCGTCGTCGGAACACTCCGTGAGTGATAATATCCAGTGCCAAGTGTTCGCTTTAATTGTTCAACTGCTCTGACGATGAACATCGAGTGTTTCGGTGCCGATGCTCATGTGAGTATTTTCTTCCCATGATTTTTCTCCCGAGGGGCAGCCCGACCGGGCGACGAGGCCGGTGATTTCGGGTGTCGGGGGGTACAAAGAGGGATAATTGCGCGGCGATCGCGTGTGCTGGGACTGGTGGGAATGGCGCGTAAATGTTGCGTTAAAAATTGTGATTGTCGGATTGTGGGGTAATTCGGGAGAGGTGTGAGGTGGGTCAGCGGGGGCGGGTCGTGGGCCCACGCCCGTTGTTCTCGGGGGTTGTGAGGGGTTTTCGGTGGCAGAAGGGGTGAGAAGATGAGGACTTCCTGGGGGGCTGTTTAAAGGGGCTAGAGCCACATGTGGGCACCGGCGGGGGCGGGGGAGGCTCGCGAAGCACGCGGCGATGATCTACTGGGGGTGGGAAGGGGATTTTTATTTTTGTAGAATTTTTTGCAGTTCATAACCGGTTTAGACGCTATTTCCATTTTTGGGGAATTTTCTTCGAGCTCAGGACACTTTTCTATTTTAATCCGGGAATTTTTCAAAGCCCCAGAGGATTCCATTCTTCCAGGTCTTCAGGATTTTATTTACGTTTACGAGGATTTTAGAAATTGTTTACAGTTGTCTACGGACATTTTTTCTGGCCCAAAATAACATTTATCTGGAACAATAGATTTTTGGACTGGGGGAGGAAGTCACGAGAATGTTTGCAGGGGTGACGCGGATTTTGGAGGGAACAGGTGATGCGGGGAATCCTCGAGAGGATTTCCCAATCGTTAGAAAATTCGGGAAAGTAATATCACATTCTGGTCATTCGAGAACCTCTTTCCTATCAGAAAATGTCTGCAATGAAATATAAGAAGCCAGTAATCTACTACTCATATTACCACGAGAAAAAAATGAGATTAAAAGAAAATGAATGATAAAATTAATTCTAGATCGCCCGATCATGCCCGTAAAATCCCTAAACGTATCCTACCCCCAGGAAGATCTTGATATCATCACATCAAAGATGAATATGGAGGAGCCCAATCAGCCAGACTCGATGGGCTACAACGACAGTTGCGGGGAGGCCTGCAATTCGTCGAGGCCGACGTCCTCGGCGGACTCCCTGAATCCCTCGGAGGGCGCGTCCTCCCAGGATGACACCGACGTATTTGCTCAAATCGAGGAGACAGCCTTGTTGGAGCGCATTGAGGAGAAGGTCAAGAGGATCGAGGTCAAAGAGTCACCGCCTGCTGAGCCGCCCCCAGGCCCCAAGACACCGGTCCTTGGGGAGATCATGAATCAGAGTAGCTTCGAGAACATCAGGAAGTCCAAAGTCGTCACCAAAGGAGATCTCAAATTTTTCCCTGGGGCGAAACTCGAGGCTAAGGACTTTAATGACCAGTGGTGAGTATATTTTCTAAAGGTTTAGTTACATTTTCCTTAGTTTTTCCCATTTTTAGATTTTTTGGGGAAGAAAATTAATTGAAAATGAGCGTAATTTGGTAAATAAATATTTACGCAGGTATGCTGCGAGAGTCGTCGAGACGGACTGGGTTGATCGAGAAGTTTTGATTCATTTCGATAAATGGAACTCGAGATTCGACGAGTGGATCCCCATGGACAGCCCCAGGTTGAGGGTTCTTCAAGTACAGCCCAGGTAATTATGCGAAATCGTTAAAATTATTTATACTATTGTAATAACGATTCTGGAGAGGATTGATGAGAAGAGATGAGTTCAGCAATTTTATAAATATTTCCTAAACTATAGGCGCTAGGAGAAAAAAATCTACCCAAATCTGGAACAAATCTTCTCCACAAAAAATATTTAATGGCATTTTATTCTAAATCCGTTGGTTCCATAAAAACAAATCAATTGGAAAGTTGTTTGTGAATAAATAGAGACAATGGATCGATAAAAAAATGCCAGATAATTTTCTTTTTGAACTCATCGACTTCCAACTTCTTCACTGCTGAATTAAACTCACTAATCATTTTTGCACATTTTCTAATGTCAATTTCATTCAAAAAAGATCGAAGTATTCATCATTTGTACGTTTTTTGTTTTCATTTGTCGATAAAAAGCGAACAAGCGAAACTTGATTGGGTCATTGCAACTCCGTAAGTCGAATAAATTATCCATTAATATAGATTTATTATAAATTACGGTTTCTTAAGATTCTTTTGTATTTTCCCTTTCCTTTCGTAAATCTTAATTGTTCATGAGGAATTCTTCTGCATTTATTTCGTAAATATTTCACTTTTCAGAAAGAAAATTGATACTTTTCGATCTTTCGATTTTTTCAAGAAGTCTTAAATTTAAATAAGTGAGCTTGAAATAAATAAAAAAATTAACCACTCAGCAGAATTCAAGTTATTAACAATTAAAAATCTACAGTTGAATAGTGGAAATTGGTTTGTTTGCATGTCATATTCATCTGAATCCATGAATAGATTTTTCTTAAACTCCCTAATTATGTTTCTTTGATTTTATCACTGCCATTGCATGTCTCATTATTGATTCATTACGCAAAAAATGGGCTAAATAAATGGATAAAGATGTATTAAATTTAATTATAGAGTGACGAAACAATTGAAATAATTGATTTCCAATCCCTGAATTTCAGAGATCCCAAGCCTCGAGGTTTTTCGTCGGGTGAGAGGATCCTGGCTACATGGGCGGACGGCCGAAAGTACCCGGCCACGGTAAAATCAGTCTTGGGAAACGGTAAGCTAGACCTAGCCTCATCTGTTTCCATTGCCCTCGTGTGAGTGTAAGTGAGACAGGCTATGAATATCGCACAACAGTTGCCTCTCAGTCGCTTGACGTTTCACCCTTCCTATAAATAAACTCAATGAGCCTCGCAGTTTGATTGATAATAAGGAAGAAGTACTATTGAATTTGTTATTATTCGCAGATCGTTACGACGTTTTGTTCGACGATGGTTATGCCAAAGTCGTGCGCTCATCAAAGATGACTAAAATCGCTGGAGCAGTGGAGAAGGTGAGCTTATCGTTGAGGTTATGTTGTGGTGCATATTGACTCTGGCCATGATCAATTGTTTGTTTGATCAATTCTTTTTTTTTATTTTCAAAAATGGAGGACGTATTTTGTTTTATCGGAATGGGGGAAAGAAAGAGGGAGTGTTGGGGATGTGGGAATATGACAGAAATTTGAAGTTTATGGTGGAGAGTTGTAGATAGAGTGTCTGGAGTTGATGAGTATCTTTAGATATTTTTGTTAGGATTCATAACAAAAACGGTGGAATTTAACTGGACTTTGGAAATTCATTTGTACCATTTCACTCGCATTTCGGAATTCCACTAGCTCCTAACATATCACTTTTTAATCCCATAACATGACTCCCAGTTGGGTCTTCTCATTCTCCTTAAGACTTGTGTGTTTTCAGTGATTACAATTTCTTTTTTAAGCATTTCCGTTCCATCTTAACTGTAGACAATTATGTAGAATCGGGATTACTATAAATAATTGTTGAATTTAAGAAAAAAAAAAATGAAATGAAAAAATCTACTCAACATAAAAAATTAGTTTCTCATTCTGCTCTTCCCTAATTAATCCAGTCAAGCCCCCAGCAACAATTACCGATGGACGCCCAGACCTACATAGGAAGTAAACAGGAGAGAAGAGACAAGAAACGAAAGCACACAGTGACCGAGTTATTCACGAGTCGAAAGCGCACAAAACAAGAGAAGGAGGGAGTCCTGAAAAAGGAGGAGATGCCAGATGCTCCAGAGCAGGAGCCAGAGGCTCCTGAGGCGAATGGAGTAGCCACGAACTACGACTCTGGGCCAGAGGTGCTGAGGGGCTTCCCAAGTCCGAAGAAAGCCAAGAATTTCTCCAAGAGGAGAAGGCAACCGGAGCCCCAGAGTCCCAAAGTCGTTGACACTGATCAAGAGGACGATCCAGGACTCGAGTGGGTCAATGGAGAACCTCAGGGTGTCGAGGCCTGTCCCAATGATGGAAGCAGAAGATCTGTCATTGTTCCTGATAAGAAATTACCCGCGGGATGGCAGAAGCAATTTGTACAGAGGAAAACTGGAAATTCTGCGGGAAAGTGGGACGTCCTCTTCGTTCAGTGAGTTTAATTTCATCAGTTTTAATTCTAATTTCTATTCGATCTGTCGTTAATTCATTTATTTCTCTCATTATCCTGTGAAGATTATTACTTTTCGTTTACCTGTTACTTTTAATTACAGTAAATCGTCTGGAAAGAAGATTAGATCCCGTAGTGACTTGAAGAGCTTCTTCGAGAGCCAGGGTCAGGCCCACTACAACACTGAAATGTTTGACTTCTGTATTCACCGGCGAAAAAAAACTGGAGTGGGAAGAAACTCGACCACAAAGGCTGAGAGTCCTGTAGAGACCCCGAAGAAGATCAAGACACTTTTACCAAAAACTAAGACGAGTCCCACCGCCACAGCCGCCTCTGAAAACCTCCTGGTCACTCCTGTCAATTCTCCGTACTCCCCAGCGCCTGCCAATACTCCCGCTGCGACTCCCACCGATCCAGCTGGTGAATACTTACTTCTTTTTCCATATAATAATAAATTTACTATAACTGCATAATTGAATAATTGAAAATTGAATACTCACTTGATTTATTAAATTTATCCGCCGCAAGGAGTCATTTATTGTAAGTCAAACTCTTCAAAATTAAATAAAAAACAGGGTTTATTCATATTTAATTCCCATAAATGAACGGTTGATGTAACTAGTTCGATGTTATATTATTAATTAATGAATTGAATAAATGATTTTTTGATCAGCTGTTTTCGTGGGAGGACTTCGAGTAGAGATGGAAGATGGTGCCTTCAAGTGTCCCATCGAGGGCTGCGCAAAGACCTTTCGTAAGGAGAATCTCCTGCAGATGCACATAAAACATTACCACAAGGAGTACTCCCAATACGTGGGCTCCACTCCAAATGTAGCGGACTTGGCGTACGCCAGGACCATCGGGGAGTCCATCCAAGACGTGATCCCCAAGAAAACTGCCGACAAGCGTCGATCCCTCCCAGAGAGGTCCATTCACACCTTCTCCTCGATGTCCCCTCTCACAACTCCCGTTCATGACACATCAATTTCCGACGGAAACACCACTCGCGAGGACTCCAAGCTCGAGATGATGTCACCGGTGTCAAATTCTAGTCTGGATGTCACTGATGATGGGGTGCAGAGGACGGAAATTGGTGCCATGTCCCCAGGGGCATTATTCGATATGAAAATTCGAGATGAGAAGATTCAAGTGGGGATCAAGACTCTCCTCCCTGTGAGACCCAGTGGAACGGACTCCCAGAGGACGGATCGTTCCAAGTCCCTGGACGAGTCGGGTAATTTTGATAAATTAAAGGGCCAGAGGAAGCGACAGTTGTCGGAGTACAGTTCTGATGCGTCTACGAAGAGCAGAAAACCCAAGGGCATGCAGGAGCTCACAGATGAGTATGGGGATCTTGATGACAGTGCTCTGGATGCTGAGGGTCCCGCTGGACTCGTCTACAGATACAGTCGGAGGAAATCCGATCCGAAGAGTGATGAGAACAGCCAGAGTAATGGTGAGGTAGCGATGATAGAAGTCAATGGTGAGCTGGTGAAGGTCGAGCAGCTCGAGAGAGAGGAGATCATAAACTGCACATGTGGAATAACTGAGGAGGATGGTTTGATGGTGCAGTGTGAATTGTGTCTGTGCTGGCAGCATGGCCACTGCAGTGCCATCGAGCGGGAGCGAGATGTCCCCGAGAAATATGTCTGCTACATCTGCAGGAATCCTTGGAGAGGCAGGTCTTCTATGAAGTACAGCCACGACCAGGACTGGATAAAGGAGGGGAAGCTGGAGATACTGGAGAATCGGACGAGGGATTTGGAGGCTATTAATAAAAGGACAGCGATGCTGAAGAGGTCCTTCGATCTGCTGGGGGCTCTGATCCAAATCCAGGAGACCCTCCACAGTCTACGGGTCAAGATCAATGTCGCTCAGAAGAAGGATCATCCCAAGCTGTACTTGTGGGCCAACAACTGGGAAAAATCAGAGATTCCAGACATCAATCTCGAGCCTGTAGCCATTATGGAGGTGATCGTCCCGAAAATTGAACCTGAGGATGTCTTTGTTGAACCCAAAGTGAAGAGTGAAGAGACACCTGATGATAAAACTGCCAAGAGTGATAATGAGGAAAAGTCGATAGCTTCTGACTCAGAACTGATGAAGATTCTTGAGGAGGATAATTCTGTGATAGGTAATTTTGAGGGAACAATGTCTTCAGGTGTTTTTAAAAAAATTAATTAATTTTAATACGTAATTTTTTTTTATAGGTAATCAAGGAAATGAGGTGAAAGGTTGTAAAAAGGAGGCTGAGGGACATATTTTACTCGACGCCTTGACTAGGGGCGAGGGAAAGGACGAGGTGAAGACAGAGGGGAAGCCTGAGGTGCCTCTGGAGACTGTCAAACAAATGCAACCTGTTATACCGGAGCCCGAAGCACCTATTGATCCTTACGAGTGTAGGCTCAGACTGTTGGAGCATATCGAACATTTCCAAAATCATCTGGATGCTAAGTTAATGGAGGTGGAGGCACAAGTCGATGGTAAACAAGAAGGATTTTTTTTTCCCCAAAAAGTGTATTCTATTATTTTACTGGAATGAATTATTGTATAGCAATTGTCAATTCATTACAACATTATTTTTTTACAGCTCTCGAGGCAGTGGAGGCTAACAACGAAGCACTATCGGCCGATGTCCCAGTACGTGATAAAGAAACAATACAAATGCTGCTGAGAGATCTCAAGACAATACAAAAATTGGCTGCTCAGTGCTAGTGGTTTCTTGTGAATATAATTTCTTCTTATTTTATCACCGGTAAGAATTAATTTGTGCAAAATAAAAATATCAGCTCTGGATTATCATAGGTTGTGGACTCCTGGGCTCAAGGAAAGTCGTCATTTTTGTATAAAAAAAGTGTAAAATATTCGAAATTAACTATCTTTTGAGGATCGTTGTAGAAGTAGATTTAATCTGTAATATAATGTATCTAGCTTCATTTTTATCCTTCAGTTACAGTGAATATATCATTTGTTTCAATCTTTAGCTCAAAAGAATTATTAATTTGATTAATAAATTCTAAAAATGCAAAAACAAAGTTTCAAGATCACTAATAATGATCTTAATTAATGTTCATTATTAATGTGGTATTTTCTTCAAGAAAAAATTAAAACAATAGATTTTTTAGCCACAAAAAATTCAACAGTGAATAAAATTGAGTGCCTCTCCAGTACTTATTCCAATTATCAGTCCCAATTTTCAATTTTAATTCATCTCGACTACATCACAATATTCTCTGAAAACTCACGCGCGCTCCATTGTCTATGTCTTTGCCCTCCATTAAAAAAAATTCCCTTCACAGTGAAAAAGGGAAGAGGCTGACGAAACAAGTAAGAAGGGGAGTCGTGCAGTTGTACATGGACGCGTTGAATTTTTACCAGGTGAAAGTAGACATTTAATTGGCCCCGAGGAAGAAAGCCGGATGCTCGTGAAATGTATGTACATTTGTGATTACGTAGTCGTCTTACACGTGTCCGATCTTGTTTTATGTGGGTCAGGGAGGAGCATTTGGGGCCCAGAGTGCATGAACATTCGCGAAAGTTTATTGCCGATGTCCAGGGAATTTTTAATGATCGATTTTTTGGAGAAAAACAGGTATTGAGGTCCCTTATGCTGACGATTCTCAAAACAGCTTGACCATTTTTTATTTACTTTTCCCTAAATTAAATTTGTATCGATGAGTAATGAATAATCATATTACGCGTGAAAATTACGTCAATAACCACTACGTAATCAGGGATTAATTCCAGCTTGTCTGAGCATGGAAATTCCGTGGGCGTAATTAGGTTTTTTGGTGTGCCGAAGTGAAGTACTTTGGCGTACCATTTACGGAGTTTGCACGAAAATTGCGAGTGAACGGTTGGAGCTGTTGGCCACTTTCTCGGTAATTAATGGAGAGTCGATATGTGTTATTAGTTGCCCATTAAATGAGTGGTCCAAGTGCAATTCTAAAGAGGTCAGTATATTCGCGACTTGAGTATTCTCCTTTAGATAATGAAAACCGTCAAAAATAACTCATGATGAATTCCCCAATCAATCGCACTGAGATGAGCCAAATAATTAAATAGTTGATATCAATTGGACAATTCTCCTCGTCTACCCCTACTAATTCCCGGAATGTCAAATTCGCCATAAAAAAAATAAACCTCCCCGGGTAAGCGACTTCCAGGAAGGTCGACGTATGCATACACTCGTACGTAAAAAGTTTAACGGTTTGACGAACTGGGGCTGGATAATGTTGAGGCATTAAAACCACCTAAAGTCGTCTACTGGGAGGTGTACGAGGGTAGCCGACCGCCTATCGATCCCCCAAGGCTTTTGCATAAACTACAAATGCCGAGAATATATGACGTACACTGCGCATTCATTCCGGTGGACGATGGCGCACGCAAATGATTTTTAGTGGATGTATATCACGCATGGGGGAGGGCGGCGGGGGAGGGCATTGAGGAGTGAAACGCGTCAGAGGCAGTGCAGACACGCCAACGAGGGCGCGACTGACCTCATTGCATAACTATCGAGTGCTTGAGGCTTAGATGCCCTGGGAATTGCGGCTTTCAAATGACAATTGAGGTTTTGTATATTTTTTTTTCTTTTATATCTCTCGACAGAATAATTCTGTGCGGAGAAAAAAATAACACAAAATTTAATGAAAAAATAAAACAATGGAACAGATGGTAATTTTTCAATTCCAACGATAATGCTAATAAATCGCCAGTTTTATCCGCGAATATGATACTGTGTAAAGAACAACCGCCCTTTCCACATTTAGACAATTTAAAACATGATACACCTGCAGCGGAGGCGTAGTTTAAACTCTGAGTTTATGCCCATGACGTAGGTTTCGGTTATTCGGGATCTCGCGCGTTATTTTATTTACGAGTTGGAAAGAAGAAGAAATGGAGGGACAAAACTTGTTTCTTAAATTTCTTTCATTCGAGTTTTTTTTTTTATCGCGAAGAATATTCTCCGCCCCCTTACTATTTCTCCTTTTCCGTCCAATTTATTTTCTGTGCGCCTTCATGCGGCGTTACCTTCGCGTATTAAATGTTTATATTAATAATTATTTGAGAAGGAACAATGGAAAATGTCGCATTTAGTAATTGAGTTTCTTTTTCGGATTTGGCGGCGTTAAAGAGAAATTCTACGACCAAGGGAATCTGCGGTTCTCGGAAAGAATAAAAAATCTAATAACTCTCACTCCCGACCTAGGCTTTTGACCCTGAGGGAGGCCGCACCAGAGTCGAGACTGTGTCTCGTATATTTTTGCAACAGTTAACTGTATATAAATATAGATACAGAAGGAATATAGACAACGAAAACAGCGGGATAACCGGACGGGGAAGAGGGAGCTCCATCGATCGTACGAGTAACGAGTCTGTAGGCCGTCTCAACGTACATATGTAGCCGATGGATTGTCTCTCCGCAATTTCATTCTTCATATCTACCTTTTCACTCCGCAAAAGAAAGCCTCTCCCATTCAGTCCCTCATTTTTCTCGCGAGCGAGGGCGATATCAATCATCCCCTCGGCCACGGCAAACCTCGGGCGTTCATTTTCGAGAATGACAAATTGCGAATTAAAATGAAAAATAAACGGAATCGACTGAATTGCGACAAAAATATTCTATTTTTTTTTCAAAATATATCACAAAAAATCGTCTGAACTTTTCGACGTTTTTTTTAAATTGGATTATTTCTTCACAACATACTCAGGAAATTACGAAAGGCCTCGAGGTTTCTGTTGATTTCGAAATTCCGGAATTATGTCAGAAAGCGGTGACTATTAAAAACGGTCAGATTTTTTTTTTAAGTGCGAGGAAAATGAGAAATATTCGGCTCTGAACTCATCGATTTCTCGATTTTTCGCTGAAAAATTCAATTAATTATTTTTATAACCCGATAAATCGATAAATAACTTTGCAACTGCATTGAATTATCATCGAATGTGTGCCGTGACTATGGCAATCGATAAGATAACCGAGTTATCGTTGCTGCAGGTCGTCAACTTCCGAGATTAATTCCACTTTTTCGTTCCTCTCGAAGCAGGAAATTGCGTACTACCTCGGGGGGTGAAAAAATATTTCTCCAACTGAGATGATAGAACACTTCCCTCGCTCTGAAAAAATTAACCAAAAGACAGATAAACTCATTATCTGAATTAATTTCAGCGAAAAAAATATTTCAATGGAGTCACGAAGTGTAACAGGTCATCTTTGACATTTTTCCTATCTCTAGGATTCTTTAAACTCTTGACATCTATTGATATTTGTGCCAATAACTATAAATCAAACTTGAAAGTCCAGAAATCGAGATACGCGGGAGCGTATCGGCCAAGTAACCATTTTGCCTATTGCGCCTCTCATCTCTCTCACTCATCATCTCTCACTCATCAGGCCGAGAG
>JAPYZN010000809.1:0-26919 GCA_030522865.1 Psyttalia lounsburyi
GTTGTTTCTTGCTAAATGACACGAAAACATTTGATATTGTTATTTTAATTCTTCAATTCCATTCTGTAATCAGTGAAGAAACTGTAAGTTCTGTAATTTGTACTGAACATTTCTCTAAATATTTCACTCCATATTAGTCAACGACTTCCCAATCCAAGTCAGAAGGTTTTCGTATTGAAATTTTTGAATTTGAAACTAGAAAACAGAATGAATTGATCAAACTGGGAACTTGGGCCGAAAAATCTTTTCTCTCTTCGACAAAAATCATTTGCGTCTTTTTGGCAATTGAAAAATTTCTTGACAATTGTTGTTATCCTCTCAGTCCAAACAACTTTCTTTATCCATTCGATTTTTGAGTCATGACTATAAGAACAAGTCGAGATTTCAAGATGTATTTCTCTAAAAAATGTTCAAAGTGAACGTCGAAAAATAACTTCCAACGATGACGTTCAAAGTATGCGTTCCTTGTGCACTCCATTAAAACCCGGTTTTTCGGAGTTACTAACGTGAATAATTAAAAACAAGAAAAACACCAGCACTAAACCCCGATAATTCTCCCCTATTTTCCATGTACGAGAGATACCCGACATTTATCGACTAGGAAAATCGAAATACCACTCGACACGTACAGCCAGCGCGTGCTATCCTCGCAGACAGCGCGCGAGTTCAACTTTTCATATTTTTTCCCTCTTCTTCAATATTTTTATTCCATTGATTCTTATCACATGTGAACGCGAAGCTCACTCAGTCCTTCGTTCCATACGATAATTCAAGTACATACTCGAAGGTAGTTAGCATCGTCCGTTATTTAGCATCACGTGTGCAGTTTTTTTGCCATCGGCCATGTCCGTCCTGCACGCGAGACGATTATAATGCCCGAGAGAATTGAGTCGGTATTGCAGAATTTTTTTCATCAGGCACGAAGACTCATTAATTCATTATTTCGACTGCACTCCCTTCACATCTATTTGTTTTCCTTCCTCTGCTTCATCATATCATTCCAGTGAACACCTGTTTTTGTCAGGCATTGAGACTCATTTAAATATTTAGAAAAACTATAAATGTCATAATAACTATCAAAAATGGCTCGAAAATTGAGCAAGAACTTCATTTGGATATTCAATGTTGTGAATTTGAATTAAAACTGAATATCAGATCGTTCCTTAAATTTCGTAATCTCTTTGAAAATTCAGAGCCACTGGGTTTGGCATGTTAGATTATCAGTGGACCTACAATGATTACAAGAATTTTCCGGCTGATTGCAAAAGAAATCGCTTTCTATTCGATATTATCCTTCCTATAGCCCGAGATTCACAGAAACATACATAAATCCGTAGAAGACAATTGAGTCGATATTACAGAACTTTTCTCACTCGTTCCACATCAATTCATTATTTCGCCTGCCCGCTCTCCACATCTATTTGTTTTCCTTCGTTTCTCCCATCATATCATCCCAATGAAAACCTTCTTTTATCAATTGTTCACTCCAGCAGAGGACCCAAATGACGGCCGGGGGGGAATGAAGGGGAAGAGGGTGGCAGCACGTGCTGGCAATGGGGCTCCAAATCTAGAATAACTACGAAAGAAGGAAAGGGGTCCCACCCAGTTATACCTATCGTTTTCAACGAAAGCGTTATAAGAATGTAATAAGAGCCGGATTAGCATTGAATGAAATGGGCGGTGCGACGGCAATAAGGGCAATAAGCACGAGTGGAAGCAGAAGTCCTTATACACAAACAGGAACGCACATGGTGGTCCGTGAGTCGGGATGCCTTTTTTCCATCTCTCTTTTCATTCCTCTCTCAACATCTCATCGTCCTTACTCCTTTCCCCCTCCTCCAGCAATTTCCATTGTTCCCATCCTCCTCCAACATTCGCACTTACTCCTCTCTTTCATAAACTTTGACGCAACTCGCATACTTGCCCTAGAGAATACGGCTTCATCACTCGCGTTATCGCATCTCTCGGGTTAATTCAATTATCGCGGAACGATAGAGAATATCAGTTAGTGCGACTAAACGAACTTCCACTCTCGTTTATTTTTCTCTTTACCTGCCTTTTTTTACGTGATCTGAATGTATTTATGCAAGCCGACTGTGGGGCAGAGGGCGAGGAGGGGGAGAGAAGGCCGCGTCGTGACGCTAGTAGAGCCTTGAGGACGAGGTTCATATACTCGATGGAGACCACCCGTGGCTCGACGTCGTAAAAAAAACGCCGAGTGGTCCTCAGCGAAGAAGGATACTCTAGGTCTCCCCTCCTTCTCCGCCCTACCGTTTTCACCACTACGTGAAATCCCTCTCATGGTAGAATTAAAGCACCCGGAAGGGAGCGAACGTGGTGAAATAAAAATAAGGACCCGGAGAATGGGAATTAAGGAATTAGAGCGACGACGTAAGCGAGTAGAAGTGAAATACGAAACGCACTGGCGCCAGAAACTCAGACCTGAGCGACTAATAATATCCCATTGTGCGACTACCATTAGTCCACCCCGGTATTAGACCCGCGTGTCCCCCCGTCGTCTGCCTCTTAACTGACACAGAAGTCAAACGTGTGAATTAATCTCCGGTATATATATTTTTTTATTTGTCAACCTTTCAGGGAAATCCTTATGGTTTGAAGGATGCCACGGGAATGGGAATGACAGCGGACATGGGTGCAGCGTGGGGCACAGCGGCCCTGCAACCAGCGGCGACGGGGTACTATCCTTACGATCCAACGCTGGCGGCTTACGGGTATGTTCAGTATTATAGTTTTTTTTTCAATTCGATTGTTAATACGACAGTGGATCGTCGGACGATTATCCGAATAATAATGTCAAAAATTGGAAAAAAATGTGAATTTTCAAAACTATGACACCTTGTGTTTTTGTAATTTTTTAAATATTTTTATCGACGGCAAAAATGAAAGATTTAACTAAACTTCACTGATAAGAAACATAAAAGGAAGTAAAAATGATATCGCTGAATTGGGCTCCCAAAAAATGGGAAAAAATTTGAGAGATAATTTTTCAAGCTCCCCAATCCTACAAAAAATCACCGTCAATTTTGAAAGATGAGAGTGAGCAGTGGACTCAATTGGAATATCTCGTAATCACTGATTTTTCTCCTACTCCTCGGGAATAAATCGTCTCTTGGGTCTCCGTTTTCACGGTATTTTTCACGGCGAATTGGCGTACACGCGGGAGGGTAAAGACGGTTGGTTCTCTCTCTTTCTCCAGAGTGACTAAAGTGGGGATTTGAGAGGAACCCCTCGTAACGAGATTCTCCGTGTCTCGCTTGGAGAGGCAAAACCCCACACCCACAAGGTGTTTTCCCATCAACTATACCTATATATCCCTCTTAAGAGAGAAAGCAAAAAAACGAGGCGAAAAGAGCTGAAGTGGAATCCGAGGAAGAGCCCATTGAATTCCTCGAATCAAAGATCCCTTTCCTTTTTATTTCACAAAATGATTCCACTTGGGTCTTTGTCCTTTCCTACATACAACACACGTGAGGTCGACTACGTATGGGATGAAATGACACCGATGCAGTACGCGAGTACGTACAAAATGGCTGGTAGTCGACGGTGGGCGTACGTAATGGTGGCTCAAGGGGGACTCTCACTGTATTCCCTCACTCACTCTGACTAACGCCAGTTGGGCTATGCTACTAGGGTATATCAAGTGAGTGTGAGCCGAGTGAGTTTATTGATTGGCTTCCTCCCCGGGGTTCGCTACTCTCTACTCTCTGCTTCCCTGTCTCTCCCTCTATCCACCTTCATCTACTATCCACCGCCGGTGGAGACTTCACCATCCACCAACCGCCTCCCTCTTCCCTTGCACTTACAAGCTGGCAGCTCCCACAGGTGCTCTACTTGCCTGGCAACCCCTCGTGTGTTCACCACTCCCGTGTACTCCCCCTCACGAGCTGCAACCCTCGCTCTTTACCTCGAAAATCCACGGTCTCTCAAGCCCGTCCCCCTCTCCATCAACTCATCTTTGAAGGCCGAAAATATGCGGGTATCTACATAGAAAAATCTATGGCCAAATCGCGCTTTTAGAATTCCAATTTACCTTTTCAAAAATGTAATTCAGGATTTTCTTCAGCTGGTGAATTACCCTTTTTCCCAGTAAAAAATATATAATTATAACTGTTAATTGTGCTGTGTTTTCACTATTCACGAAAATTTTTCCAATCGTTCAGAGCAATTTGTTAACTGCGGAATAAAAATGACTCATTTTACTGAACAGTTAGGGTTATCGTTTCGAAATTAATTACGACAATTTTAAAGACCCCTTACGATCTTCACATAGTAATTCACATTTTCTTGAACGTAAGTGCATTCTTATATTGTCGGCAGTTTTTCCATTTTACTCGCTTCGTCGTTCATTAAAAAATTCCGAAGCTTAAAAGTGGAAAAACAAATTCCGAAGAATAGTAAATCGAGAAGAATTGCACAATGTCGAGATCACAATAATTGACAAGTTCTGAATTTTTAAACATCATATAAAAAATAAAAAATATTGAAGATTTTGATTAAAATCTCAAGCCGGAAAAATTGAAAACTTCCCCGCGATGAGTGGAACAGCCCTTCTCCCGCCCCCCCCCCCCCCCCCCCCCCCCCACCCACCACCCCCCCCCCGGCTCTCTTCAGCTTTCTCCCTCTGTCCTACAACAACACAGACACTCTGGGCATTGTTTATCGTTGAAATCCACCCCTTCGACCCTTTCCAACACAAACGACGAGAGCCTCAGCCGTTCTCTCGCGCGAGCCACTATTAATTTACTTGCTTAATAATACCCGCGTGCGGCGCGAGACCAGCCTTCCTCCACTTCATCCATTCACCTCATCCGACCTCTCTGGCATACACTCACCGCTGGATGCTTTTGGGGTTCTCTTTGTGTGTCTACTGAGCCGCACCAACAGACCAGAGAGGGACAACTCCGAGCCCCGCCATTGTTTCACGTCTGAATCACAAAAGTTTTTCCAACCCTCTCTCGTGTATCAGCCACTTCAGTGTCCATCCTCCAGGCTGTTCAATTTTTACTTCATTCAAGGGAATGTGTTTTATACAGTTTAGTTATTTCAATTGGAATTTGATTATATTGAGGAGTGGACTGGGGTGGGGACAATAACAGAGAAAACCCCTTCGTTGTAGCCTCGAGGCTGCCGGGTTATTCCATCGCCAGAGCCTCCTGTTCTTTTTTTTTCTACTCTTCTGATGGCGTGAGGAGGGTCCACAACAGCCTCCAGGCTTTTTCACTCTTTGTCACTCTTTTCCATTCACTTCCAAGTTTTTTTCGAGTTATCGACAGTGTGTTAGTTCTCGGCGGATTAAGGCTTAAGATCTAACTCATGGCTATTCTTTCGCTATTCAAGGAGCCAAAATGATAAACTAAAAATTTTTTAAATCAGCAGGTGTGTTTGCTTAAAAACTTAAATCACCCATTCGATGTCTTGATTATTTCATCTGGCCAGTATTATTAGGATGATAATTCTTTTCCACTGAGCGGGAATATCTTAACCTCCGGATTAAACAAATATACAAGTCCTTAAAACATGATTTATTATCTTTATGTACAAATACTGAGCAGAGGAAAGAGGAACTCCGTCGGCAACTAGTCCACCAGGAGTAGATAAAATTTCTCAGAGGATTGTTTTAATTTTATTCCCCGGAGATTTCAACACGAATTTATATCGATGATCGTCGGTACGAGGCTGATACGAGGGTCTCGTATGGCCATAGCTTTTGAATGCGATCAGGGGCTTCATGGAGAGGGGGATAGTAATTACGGCCGTTCTGCCAATATTGGTTAACCTTTCGAGGTTGACGCCACCATATGCAAAGCCCCTAATGAGTCGGCTCGAGTGGAGCCCCGGTTGCTGCTCTTGCCAGCCTAGTATTACCATTCTCCTCGTCCTCTTCACTTGCTCACGTGTAGCGGAGCATCGTTATTGCCTATCCAACGTATCCAGTCATCTCTGGGACCAGATTTTTGCGTTCCACAAAATGAGAGAACCCCAGCCACCTCATACTCATGTACAACTGCTAATCGTTATACATTCTATATGCCATTTTTTTTTCAATCCATCGTCCCTCTTGATGACCTTTACGAAACGGGAGCCGTTTCATTCGATTTTGCACTCACGGACTCTCCATGACCCTTCTCTCTAGAATCGTTTTTTGCTCTGAATGGAGCACTGCGATATTGAAAATCCCCTCGTGGGTTAAATTCGAAGCGGTTAACTTTTGTTTAAGAGGCAGAGGGTCGATAATGTTTTGCTGGTTATGTCGATGTGAGATTTTATGCTGAAGGGAGTGAGAGGCGATGAAATTAGCCCTTAATATTGCTGCTGCGCAGGTTGAACTGGAAATTTTAGCATAAAATTGTATTTAGAGTCGGTGGTGATGGGTGAGCCTGGAGTTGGAGAGTACAGGCTGGTTTTCCATGTTTCAACATGAAAAAATAATATTAATTGATGTGATATACATGCAGATGGAACAATCGTGCCGATGCAGTCGAACGATTCCTCTCACTGGCACGCAATGCCTCTTGTTATGCAAATAGAGAAGCCGTGGGTGGAGATATAATGACACTTGGGGAGATATGTAGGCTTGTAGATGATCGAGAGATTTGAATTGAAATTAAAATTCAATGAATTCGTTCGTTTGTTGGTGTTATAATAGTATTGTTGATAAGATTTTTTTTTCATTCTTTTTTCAATTTTTCTTGGGATTATTTGTTGCGGGGACGTTGAGAGGAGGCAGCATATTTTCTGAAGAATTAAGTAGATTAGATAAAGTAATAGAATATTTTTGAGTCTTTACAAATAGGGTGTTGACTGACCCTGTAACAATATAGGTTGAACTGACGGATTCGTTAATTATTTCAATTTTTTTTTCTCGACTCAAACAAATTTTGTCACAGTTTATTCAATCAAAATTTCAATAAATAATTTTGTAATGCGGAGTTTATAATTTGGTGAAAACCAATTTCTGGGACTTATCAATTGCAGTTTAAATATCCCATCAAAATGAACACCGATGGGAAGACTATTGGAAAATATTATCTTGAATTCTTTATATCGTTTGGATTTAGTGGAAACTGATACAGGATATCTGTATATATTATATTTATTATATTTATTACATATGCTATATTTCAATGTAAATGTCAAGTAATTTAAGGAATTCTCGTCGTTATTTTCCCCTGAATTATCAACAAAACACGTACTTTTATTATTTTCTGTCTCTCCTTCAATCCCCGGATAAAATTTGATGACACTTTTCTGACAATTACTTGGTTAGTACGTGGATGAGTGTCCGCTTAGCTCCACCTACTCGTGTAGTTTCGCATGGTTTCCCATGCGGTCCTAGTTCGAATTGCGTGCAGTTTGTAAGACTAAGGCAGCTCATGGTAACGCAAATAAACATCCAGAGAAGTGGGAGAGGCAGGCAGATAAATGTTAAACCTATAAAGCTGTAACGGTAGTAGGAAAGAAATTAATAAATTCTACTAGAAATCTAATTCTACTACCTAACCGTCCATGAAATTTCAATTTTCTTCTAACAGTGCAATAGCCAAGAACTTGGTTCAATTTATTGTTTTCAAAGCTCATTCGGTGGCGTTAAATTTTTATGGTCTGAGAGCGAATTTTGTGGTTGTTCTGCATGACTCGTCAACTTTTTGTTCAAGCAACCAGATAATGCTAGTTAAAGTACAGATACAATGGCGTCGATCGATCTCCCAACGCGCATTTCATGCCCCTTTCCTTCTCGTCTCCTTTCTCACAATTTTTTTTTTCACTTTATTTTTTTTCTCTTTTCTTGCGGGCGCGAGAGTGAACGCGCGCGGTTTTATTGGAAAGGAACAGGGGCCCCAGTGCGGCCGCCTTTCCCTTGTCTGGGGAGGGAGTTTAATAGAGGGTGAAAACCGCCTCCCACTTTCTTTCGTCTCGCTCAGGCACCCACCCCCTCCCTGCTGAGTTTCCTTCTACTTTTCCGTTCATGGGTAGGAGACCCCAGACAATTCCACTCCCGTTGGATTTTTCTTTCTCCTCTTTTTCCTGCCTGGCCAAGTCATCAAGCAATCTCTCGGACAAGCTCCACTCTGGGAGGGAAGGGGATCCAAGTAATTCTTCTGTTTGCGGGACGGAAGTGGCAAACTAATCGTCGACTCGGCAATTTGATTTACCCTCTTCAATGTTTTTTTATACTCGAGTTTCCTCGTTTTTTCTTTTATCTACCTTCATGAATATTTCTCGGAGAAGTTTGGAAGTTTTTATTATCGGTGGAGATGTTACAAATGTTCGTTTAGGATTTTTGATACTCGAAAATTTTTCGTACTAATTTTTCCAGTCGGATCTCGGTAATTTTTATCAAACGACTGCGACGAATACTGCTCCAGTGCAATTGTTACTTGAGGATATGGAAAAATCCAGAAAATTTCAGCCATTTCGCAAATGAATGGTATCGATATGGCATTTTGATTGATGCTTCTGAATTTTTTTTTTCATACTTAAGTCTTCTCGTTTTTTTATCTACATGAATATTGCTCGGGGGAGTTGTGACGTTTTTATTATCGCCAGAAATGTTACGAATATTCATTTCGAATTTTTATTTACTGTCAAATGTGTTTTCTGATTTTAACCAGTCAAATCTAGCATATTTTATCGAGCGACGTTTATACTGATATTCAGAATTTTGATTTATTATCATTTCATCAGTAGAGGTATTGGCCTAAAAATAATTTGAGGATATTCCATTACTTCGCTGCATGAATTCTGGTATAACCTTTTTAAAATGACGTAATCCTTTCACTAAAAATATTGTAACATGCTCCGAGGCGTTCGCATCAAATTCATATTAATCAGTAGATTCGGTCCCTCATGGTCAGACGAGGTTGAATACGTCCGCGAGGGTTTTCCACAAAGGAAAAAATTATATTGGCATTGGCACCTTTCAATCTTAATTCCAGACACTATCTGTCGTGCGTAATATAAAATACTAGTGTTGAAGTGAAAACATACTCAATGCAAGAAGAAAAAAATCGTAGTTTCCGGTAAAAATCTTTTCAATTTTTGGTAGCCAAAAAGAAACCGAGAATTTTAGAACTCCAAATATCTAAACGCATTCAAATGTCTATCTACATCTAATGAATAAGAAAATCCTCGATTAAAGTAGATTTCCCTCATTCTAAGGTAATTGTCCGCAGAGATTGGTTAAGAAAATAGAATTCTCAGCAATGATGACTTGAGTTTTATATAATTGTACGTAAATAGAAACAAATTCTTTGTCATTTTCATCTAAAAGATTCCTTAACAATAGTCGCGAAGCGCCTCATTTAAAAATGAAATTTTCCGGAGAAATTCACTCATCCTATTCTCTCAATTTACAAGCGAATGTTGATCTTCTTGAGTGCGAGTCATGAATAATTTGGGTACCTCAATAAAATGAGGCATTATTTTATGATTGCAATCATTCCACTCAATTGACTCAAATAGGCAAAAAAATGAATTAGGGAGAAAGGTAATTCTAGGGTCACAGTATGGGTCGTTGCACCCTCATGAGGCTACTCTGGCTACCCTACAAAATCTTGGATGGGTATTTTACTTCCACTAGCTTCCACTCCAGTGTATATACAACGCACGTTAGCTATAATACAGTCAGGGGTGGGTGAGGGATTGAACGGAGAGAGAACACAGGGAGAAAGAGAGACAGAGAGAGAGAGAAATAGAGAGTGGGGGATCGATCGAATCGCCATTACGGCGAGAGTGAGTGCCAGCCTCGATGGAATCACGGCGCTATACCGCCACAGCACCGCAGGGTGTTTTATTCTCCGTATATATTTGCCGGCGTATCACCCTCAGTGTTCCCCTCTTACAGTAGGATGTCGCCTCTATACGCAAGGGCTGTACGAACAGGGCGTGTTTCCACTGTGCGATGCACGTACCCGCGAGAGGGAGTGAGATATTAGAGTACACGAATCTACCAGACTTTCCAAAATCCGTGGGGAATCGCAGGATTCGGTGATGAACCAATGTGAGGGTTTGAAGGGCCTCGAAACAGAAGGGGATAAATCATTCTGGAGACGTGACTCTCGAGAAGTATTTCTCCGTCACAAAAAACAAATGACAATATGGGACTTGCTCAAATTGAGACTCGAAATTCTTATATTAGGTTACAAGAAAACTTGAGACTTGGCAATATCTTGGATTGAGAGTTTAAGAATTCATTTTAACATTAGAAAACTATTTTATTTCTGATTGTTTAAATTCTCAAGTCGACATTTTTTAGATTTTATCTTGAACTTCCAAAAAGAGTTTTTAAAAATCAGTTTTAGTGGTCATTGGTTAGGGAGTGAAATTTTCTCATTCAGGGAGTCATTATCTGATGGGGTAAAATATATCCTCCGGTATATACCATAAAAATTTAATCTTCAGGGAATAGAGATGAAGAACCAAAGTGACAACTTGGAGAACCTAGAAGAACGAAAGCCTTGGGATATAAGTAGCCCTCAAAAAAAAATTTAATAGACACAAAAAAAATTATATGTAAAAGGCAATTTATGTTCAGGTTCTTTTCTACCCTACGGTATAAGATACATCGATTTTATGAATCATGATTCGATCGGGGTAAACTTCATTTTTAGAAGTAATTCAAGCAATAAAAAATAATGTATGATTAAAGAAAAGCTTTAATTTTCTGGGGGAAAAATATCGAATATCCTCGTGGAAGGATAAAACACCCAGAGCCGGGTTTGATTTGATCTCATCAATTCCCGTAAGTGGCCTCTTGAAAAATCCACACATTCTATGATAAATAAATTGAATGAATAATTAACCGGTTTTCGTATTTTCGACCCTGGAAAACATGTCAACTACATTGTTAACAAAAATTATACGACAAAAGGTAAAGTTTAACCGCCGATAATCTGTATATTTAAAACCGGTTTGCGTAATGAGGGGTTTGAAAGACAAACGAGACGCTGTTGACAAGTTTCTATTTTACACTGTAATAAAAAAAAGTATAATAAAAAAATTTATGTGTTAAAACATTGAAATAAAATATTCCGGTTGTCCTTTCCAGTTATGGGGCTGGTTATGACCTCGCAGCCCGTCGAAAAAATGCAACGAGAGAATCAACAGCGACCCTAAAAGCCTGGTTAAACGAGCACAAGAAAAATCCGTATCCAACTAAGGGTGAAAAAATTATGCTCGCTATTATAACGAAAATGACATTGACCCAAGTATCAACGTGGTTTGCCAATGCAAGGAGAAGACTCAAGAAAGAAAATAAAATGACGTGGGAGCCGAAAAATAAAACTGACGATGATGATGATGCTGTTCTCACCGATTCCGAGGATAATAAAGACAAGGATGACATGAGCAGTGACAATCGAGTGGACAGAGTTGGTGATGAGGCAAGACGAAGTTTGGAGGATAATGGTAAGTAAATTTTACAACCAAGTTAGTATGAAAGTTCAGTATACTATTCCTAAAGCCTCTAATGGGAAAAGATAAGCCAATTTTCAGTCCTCTAAACCCAAAGTTGTGAAGCCACAGTCCAATCTCCATTTCCCACGGAGAAATTCCAAATTTGCAATGAATTTCGTGGCTTAGGAGTAGCGAGAAGAGAATATATCCAAGGTACTTCGCTTCTATGAATAGAAGCAAAACGACGTGAAAAAATTAATTTCGGTTGAGTCAATTGCAACGATTTTAGGAAAGCAGTGCATACTTTTCCGTTTGAGTTAAAAAATTCTTGCAACCACTATAAGACAATTGAGAAAATCATTGAAGTCCCTCGATTGTCTTGAAATTTTTTTACTTTTTTCTCTCTAAGCGAAGCCGCATGGCAACCGATAGAAGCAAATTATTTATCCATTCAAATGATTTTATTCCCTGCAGACAGAAAACAATCGAGTCCGTATGAGAGTTCGGTATACTATTCCTAAACCCTCCAACGGGCGACGATAAGCCAATTTTCGGTGCTCGAAACCCAAAGTTGTGAAGCCACAGTCCAATCTCCGTCTCCCACAGAGAAATTCCAAATTTGCAATGAATTTCGGGGCTCAGCCGAAGGTGGGGGGATAGAAAATAGCTGAGGTCCTTTGGTTCTCTGGGTGTATCGTAGAGGCGGACATAATGGTTCACATGTGGGTAAACACAGTGACGGGTTGCGGGTTGCCGCGCGAAGAGATTAATGGCCTTTGGGTTTGCTTCTAACCCCTTTGCGTTTCCACTCCCTCCCTCGGTTCATATGCCCTCCTACCCCCTCCCCACCTCTTGCGATTCACTTCCGTTGACCATCCCGTGCAACTGGAGGTTGTATGGTGTGCCTACAGTAACTGGTGTAACGTGAGGCAGCACGTCCCGAGAATGTGCGAGGGTGCGGCCGCTGGGTCGGAGTATCCAGCTCGTAGGACTATATAGTGAAACGAGAGAGTCCATACACCGTGGGATATACGTTATGTATATAGATGCTGCGGGTACACTGGTTCGAGCGAGCAGTGATGTATCGGCGCCCGCGGTGAGACGAATGGCTAAAGAGAGAAGGATGATGGCCCTCAATGCCAAACCATTACCGCAATACACCGCACATTGTGCCACATGTGTATATTTGTGAAAATAGGTCGATTAAATGTGACCAAGAATTTGGGAAGATTTGATAGAGACATTTAATTGATATAAATTGTACGATTAATCGGTGATAAAGTGGGATGGGGTCAGAAGTTAAAGAGCCACTTGTGGACTCACTGGGAGTATCTGTTTAGTTGGGCCATAAGGTTCCCTTTTATAAGGGTTTGTTGGAGTTTCAAATCTACCCCTCGGTAAAAGAGCCCACAAAACTCTTTGGCCCATAATTTCTCTCTCTTACGCACGTTATTGGGGTGATATAAAGGAGGAACAGAGACAGTTGATAACTTGCCCACAGTGAGTATGCGCTTTGGGGAATTATCGCTTGACGACCCATCAACTAAACCCCTCTGCTAACTCATTCGAAGCTCTTAATGAAATTCTCACCCCTGACTGACTAGCTGGCTGGACGCCCTGCCAGACGGACGGGACGGCTCTTTTTCAGAGTGCAAGGGGCGCCAAGGGATATAAAAGAAGCTGAAAAAAACGACTGAAAGAGCAAGTGAAAGGGAGAGAGAGAGAGAGAGAGAGAGAAAGAGCGATCCACCATCCCGAGGGGATCCGAAATCTCTCGCGCTCCCCAAAGTGGTTGCAGGCTTCGCTCCCCCTTTTTTTCACAGCATCCCTTACGGCTTAACTCTATGAGGGCAAGGGAAACCATCTCTTACTCACACTTACCTCTCTATTTTTCCACTGACACTTATTCGCTATCTTCTTCTCCCAAGTACTTTTTTTCCCTCCTTCAGGGCACAGTGTGCTCTTTTCGACGCTTCCAGCATCCCCATTCCGTCCCCACCAATGACACGCATACGCGCGTTTCGCTTTCACACCAGGGACTGTAAACCATTAACGGCAATATTGCGATGCGGGAGCTTCACGAGCACTACCCCAAGCCCAACCCTCATATCCAATAATTAACGAGCTTGGGGATTTTGGCTTATCGTTTCCCCTACTTCAATATACTGTATACAGAGTGTATCTCGAGATTTTCAAGGGGTCGACAAGTCGATCGTTGTGTCGATACATGTTAAAGCCCTACATGACACGCGTCACTTCATGTTGTTCTTTTTCTTTTTCATTATTGAATTTAGAACCCATGAGGCATGTGAAGGCTGAGCACATGCAGCACGACAAGGATTTGGAGGACGATGACGACCTGGATCTTGAAGACGACCCAAGGAGCCGAGAGATGGCATTCCACCACATGCCACAGCATCACCACAGTCACCATCATCAGGGATACCTCAGTGAAGACCACCTGAAGGATGAGGGTGTTAAGCCCGATTGTCAAGCAGGTGGTGTTCCAATTCCAGCCACAAAACCCAAAATCTGGTCACTCGCTGACACAGCTGCCTGCAAAACTCCACCACCTCCCTCCCATCCTCACCACCAGGCGTATCTAAATCACCAACAGCACTATAGCCATCAGCCTCAGGGTCATCCGCAACAGGCGTCTCAGCACCACCTGTCGACTCAGCCCCATCATCAACACTCTCAGCAGCCCTGGCTGGGCTCCGGGGGTGGCGGTGGTCTTGGCAATTTCGCCCTACCTTCTGCCGCATCAATGAGCCCATCGTCCGCAGCAACAGCACCTTACTCTAATGCTGTAACGAGATACGGCGGCTTCCTGAGTTCCTCGTCAGGTGGCCAGCTCCATTACAATGCAAATTCATCATCTGGCTCGACGTCAAGTGCATCATCATCGGCGGCGGCGGGGTTTCCCGAGGTTGGGACGGACACGCCACCCCAAACACCTCCCAATATGAAGGTGACAACACCCAACGGCGTGATCCAGGGCCCTCCGGGAGCATACTGCCCTGGTGGCAGTACCACAACCAATAGCAACGGCACAGCGAGCCATTACTCAGGTGGATTGGCTGCTAGCAGCGGTTATCTGTCATCTAGCTCTGGATCAGCCAGCAGCACATCGTCCTTCGGTGCTCGTCTCCAAAGCTCGCCACACAAAGAGTTCTCCTCTGGCAACCAGACCTCCGTCCTCCACCAACAAACGACTGCCAGTCTTCCACCTACGGAGGCCACTACGGCATTCAAACCCTTCTACAAGGGGTGAGTGTTGATTAATAATTTGACATTATTAAAATCACAGTCAGACTTGCGCTCGACGGTAAATACAATGTGATCAAATTCAATTATAGACATAGTGAGCTTTTGACCCAAACGAACTGTCCTTCCGGAAAATCTAAGTTTGAGTCGAAATATCATGTTCTGGATTCAATCTGACTAATTATGAATGTCCACTAATTAATAATTTAATATTTGAACCCCTTCATCATTGCTCGTCATTTACAGATCCCAGTCCATGGCCAGTGGTTTCGTATCGCCGGTTTAGGCCGCCGTCTCTGAATCTAGAAGTCCCTATCAGCATTCGTCATTATTCAGGTGAGTTTATCGTGCCATTATCAAATGCGCAGTATTTTCACGACTCAGCGTGGCATAATCACTGACAGCTTTAGCTGTTAAATGTAAAATACGAATTTTAAGTTGATACAAATTTGCCAGGTTTGATTCATAGCCCTTGCACGCACCAGACTCATAAATTTCCACTACCAATCATAACTAATGACTTAACTTCACAAAACAACTACTCAAGTGGAATTCTACGATCCACTCCTTTCAGTAGATAAGAAACAATGGCATTAATAGATCGAAAATACAAGATTCCATTATCCAAGATAACGATCATATTTTCATACCCTTAAATAGAATCACTCAACATGCTGTTCACTCTGACAATTGATAAGAATTAATATTCAATCACGATTTTAAAATTGTCCGTTAGAAATTGTCGATGTTTTGAGCGCATCACGAAATTAATAATGATCAAAAAACGGGTTTGATATTGAGTAGCGTGTGGCCAATGCAGCATCTCTCTCACACCTCAGAGATCTGAGAATGCTATCGCCACCTCAATGACAGTGACAAATGAACCGAGATTTTGATCAGTGAATGGAATCACTGGACTCTCTCCTGTAGCTGTTTCTCAAGGTAGTGAATTTCTCTAGCGGGCATCTCCTAGTAACCCTCTCTGGTAACTTGGACACACCTCGAGCTGGCGCATTTAGTGTCAAGAAACTCAGTGGATCCTTCTCACACCCACAGTGTGAATCCACAGAGTATAAAACCACAGCAAGGCATAAATCAAAAGCAAGTACTAGTTCTCGCTGTTTATTGCTGTCTCATAACAGTCTCTTCCCGTCTGGAAAAAAAAATAATTCAATGACCATGCAGGAAATAAAAGATTGGAACGAGTGAAGAAAAGTTATCTCCTCGAGCGAAAAATAACGCCCAGAACATTTGGGAACTGTTTACTTTGTTAGTTGGAGTGAGGTCAGAAGGAGGAATAAAGGCCTGAAGAAAAAGGGAGTAGCGGAGAAGTGGTCACCACCTCGTCGAGACGTTCTTTCGGAGGCCGGGTGTTAGCGGGATGCCCTTATCTGGTGGCGATCTGATCCTAATTTATAGCCACGTCCCAAATAAACTAGTTTTCGCTGTCGTCACCTCGGCTCCGAAACGATCAGTGTGTAGAGGCCTCCGCGCCCAGCCTCACACCCCTTCCACTTTTCTCATTCTTTCTCTTTTTCTCTCACGAACATCGCAAGCCTTTTGGCCAGTCTCAGCGTCACGGTCCGCTTATTATAATGCCACTTAGCAACTCTGGCACATATATGAGAGACTCTTGGGCACCATCCACCAAGACTGGGAGAGGGACGACTGCAGAGGTTGCTCAGGCATCCCAAAATGCTACCAGATAGCCCTGAAAAACTGTGCCCAACACCCTCGTAATTGCCAATTAGCGAGAGACTATTTAATTGCTATTTAGACTGGGTGGTGCTGAATGATGAGTCCCAACTTCTCTCAAACATCTGGACCTTTTCGATCCTTTGGGATGCGATGGATACCTCAGCATCGTTGCCTTTACGATATTTATGAGACGTACCGAAGAGTATCTGCATAAAATTTGGCGAGCTTCCACCCTAGTGTCTTTGCCATCGTCTCCAGCACCTCAGCCTCAGTTAACGGTCGTCCTGGGATTTCTCAGCAGATGGCTGTCCCCTCAATAAATCCTACCGTCGATGGAACCTGGGATCCTTGGTATGGTGATACGCTCGCTCCAGTGTATACCTTTGTCCCACAGATGTTGTGAAAAACCTCATGAGGAATACCTGAATCCTCAATTCTCCATGGATTCTTGGCGCACTATTTTTAGCCTCTCACTTCATTTGCTCGTTTCTCCTCTCCCGAAAATTTTCGGCATTTTTTTTTGTCCATCGAGTTTTGCTGGCCTTTTTACGTCGAGAACTTTGCGACCGAACGCCGAGGTCTACCTTGCTAACGGTTCGATGAACACGGCGCGTCAACGAATTACACGATTCGCCGCGCAACAAGTGGCAGACCCTGTTTTTTTTTCTCCAAAAAATATCGACGGAGTGGTTTCAAACGAATTCAAGTCATGAAAAACCTCTTTAGACTATCAAATCACAGGTTGGATAAATATTCTACTTGAGTTAATGGGAACATTGTTATAACTGTTGATCGCGTGACACTGGGACAAAGAATTTGACCCGCGATATCTGTGTGGATCACGCGTGTTGAAATTCGAGTGTAATGCCAATCATCGGGGATAGGACACGAGATAAAAGATACGCAAGTATCGATTACTCGCATATGCAAAGTATTGTGGAGAGATATGTCAATTGAGACTACGTAGTTGAGTTACTGTAGACTAAACACACACGCATGGCAACGATCTCGCAAGATCGATCGTCGATTGATGCATTTGAGAATAATTCCCGTGGCATTTCGATTGTCATGGTGAATTCAACGGGATTTTCAGAGGTACGAGCGCAATGAGGGTGGGATTTGACTGAGAGGCGGTACACAGTGATGGATGGATTCTCGTTGAATCTGGATAATAAAAAAAATGGCACATGAGTTTGGAAAAAATGAATGGAGTGAGGGAGAATTTATGAGGGACTATTAAGATATTACACGATATTTTTTACACTCTTTCCGAGATTTTTCTGTACGATGTGCAGAGAAAAAAGCTTTCGGTTGTCAGAATCCATTGCCAAATTTTGAGAAACTGGTGGGGTTAGATTATATTGCAAACAGGAGGAAACAATTATTCAAATTGAGAAAAACTATCTTCAAAATTGAGTACCAAATTATCCCTATTTCATGTGAGCAGAGAAAAAATGCTTTATTTGCGTTATTTTAAAGAGAGAGAAATTTCTCATTCGCATCATTTTTTACTCTAGATTTCGAATGGAAAAAATATATCTGCAAGATGTCCAACAATTTTTTATCTGATTACGTGATCATTAAAATTGCTTCATTGAAAAAGAAAAATCCACTGGATTATTTATACTTTCACTAGAAATGCAAAAAACTTTTGGAATTTTTTTTTTCGTCTTCCACTGCCGAAAAATGAGTAATTTCATTGCATTTCACACCGAACTTAATTTTCTTTCCTAAAAATTCTTAGAAAATTGTTCATCGTATTTCAAAATTATTCTATTAATATTCTAAAAAGTCTTAGGCTAATTATTTTTTGAGTTAGTAAAAAAAATATTTTAAAGCGTGTGTCACCAATGGGTATCACCAATTTCTGCTAATATTTTCTCTTCGCGTGGTACGAGAAGCTTCTGAAATTTCGAGGTTTTTACGGGAGGCCAGAAACTTTTTTCTTTAAAAAAAAGTGAATTCTGAATAGTGCGAGAATGACGCTTAGTAATAGCGACATTGAAGACGAAGCAACGTTGATCTATGAATATTAAAGCGACAGGAAAGGCGTCGGGACGTCACCATGAGTAAACCGATACGACCCCATCTCTCCTGTCCGCAATCTCGGCTCTCCCCGAGGCGACGGCGGGCATTTATTGTCTCTAGACCCAGCTATCCCGATATACGGCAGGCCCTGTAATGGACATGGCAAAATGGGTGTGATATTTCTCCGCGTCCGGATCGCTCCATCCGCGCGGAGAAAAATATTTGGTGAATTCTACCAGGTAGTTGGTAAACACATCGAATTCCCAATCAGTCGGTGAATTTCAACATTAGGTTCAGGAATTTTAACTGGTACTTGAAATTTAACAATATTTTTATGGCGACGACTGTAGGCAAATAAGCACAGCATTACTCACGGAATAGCATACAAATCTTTGGAAAATTAGCAATTCAATTATCTTGAAAAATTCACTTAATATGTTTCTCCACTCGTTCTCCCTTCCGCCCATTTTCCCCCTCAAAATCAACTTCATAAATAACAAAAGAAAAAAATATTAATCATAATACTCAACATTACGATCGCCGCCAATTTCAAAAGCCAAATTATTATTTGCAACTTATCTCGCATCGTGTCTCAAGGAATATGGTAATTACTTGCGCAGTGACTGCGTAAATATATCTCCACGACCGCCTATCCTGCCATCCGGACGCGTAAGTGCTCTAGTAACAAGCAGTTACAACTTACAAACGTTTGGAGCGCGCGTTGTCGGGGCGACAAAGTTAACCATCGTTTGGCCTTTCAGCTGAAAAACCGGTCTTACCTGGTCTCCCCCTTGAAATCAAACCGTCGAAGGGAGGAGATTGAGGAGAGGGTGGAAGGGGCTTTATATCCACCAGCGTTCGTAATTGCGAATCGAGACGCGCACGCGTGACACTCACGATCTTGCCTCTCGATACTGAATATTAATCACCAATGCTGCGCTGAGTCTGTACCAGTCAGCGCGAATACTCGATAATTCGTTTGGACTTTCCTCTCCGCGATTAAAAAGAAACAACAAATTTACAAGTTTATTCATTATTTATAGTTTTAACATTTGTAACATTTTGAGACAACCAGAATTGATAAAATTCCACTACTAATTTCTCTGTATTTTTTTATCTGTTACAGAATATTCTGAAACACCGACAAGCAGATATTACCAATCAATAATCCAACCAGTGTCCCATAAATCGTAATGAAATATCCGGGGGGAGGGAGGGGGAAGGAGAAAAAAAAACGAGTCATTGGAATAAGGAGTACAAGCGGAAATAAATAAAACTCGTAGAGTTGAAAAACGATAAGAGAAAAAACGGAGATAGATAGTGGTGTGAGATGGAGCGAAGAGTGCGAAGACCTCCGAGCTACCATAAATCGTTTGGTAGCCGTTGGATGCCGAGGTCCAACATACATCGAGTGAGACTCTATGGTGGAGGCGAATGGCTGAAGGAGGATTAGAAGAACGAAGTGGTGGGAGAGGAATAAGGAGAAACCTAGAAAAACCAAGTGCAGAGGATCTTAAGGATACGTGCCAGTGGTGAAGGTGCTGCAGTGCATTTCCAACCGCTATAACAAGAGGTCTCTAGAGCTACTTCTCGAGGAGTTGTTACAACCTCCTTGTGCACAAGAGCGAGGTGGAGAAAATTTAATAATAAAAGCTGAAGATGAAGACAGAGAGAAAAAAACAGATTTATTGTCGGGCAAAGTGCAAATAGCACCCGCGACGAGAACTTGGTTCCCAATCGCTGGGCGGTCGCAAGGATTATATATAAATATAAATTTTAATTGAAAATACTTCATTGTGTATAGAAACTTAATAATAAAGAGAAGTTAAATCGTACCTTACGACCGCGGCAGCTATCGCTTTACCTTAACCCTATTCTACTTATTAGAGGATTAATTAGGAGGAAATTGAGGGAATTTTGTAACACTCTGGATGCAGGACAGAATCACAGTTAATAGACAGAAAAATGGGCAATCGTATAGAGATGCTATGACATTATTAATCGCAGTGAGGAATGGGAGGAGAAAATTTACCGTCACACTTTGATTAATTGTTTATCACGTGGTGAAGAAAAATAATGAGGAGAGAATTGCGATATTAAATTAAACGTATTCTAGCCCCGTAGTAGCTTAAGGCATGTACTCTGAGGGTTATCGTGGCGCGTCGCCGCCCACGTGGTTTTTCCCCCGCTCCTCTGTAGACACGCTATGCATATATTAATATGGAGTAAATATACGTGCCAGTGATTACGAATGCCCATGTAAGCCATATGGGAATCAAACCGAGTGGGAATGATAAAAATTCACGAAAAAGGAGAATTTCAATGATAAGTTTTGAGATGATGAAGTAAGGGGCAAAATTCATATTGATCACACATTGGCGCCCTGCGTCGTGTTCACGCAGTCTCGAGGATATTTATCGATTAGTTGTATGCTGAAATATATTTAAAAGTGTGTAAGGATGAATTTGATTAAATCATTCTTTACTCCTTGCTTATTTTCTCAATTTTGTCGATGATTTTTTTTAATGCTGTTGGAACTTTATTAAGGAGACATATTTTTCTGGTGTTTGTAAGATGATGAAAAATTGCTATGTAATCATACTTCTAATTTTAGAGGTGAAGTCAAACCTGGGAAATGTAAATTAATGCTTTCTATGGAGATAAAAAAATAGGGTGAAGAGCATTGAAAAGTATAACGAAAAAGTTGATTTATTTGTATCTGTGATAAACGAAAAAAAAGGTGTAAAAGATTGTGGTTTAGGTGCTGGTGCATTCGTTCACTCGTATAAACCCAATGTATGCATAAATTATGGTTATATAAACGGGATTAGTTAAAATATCTTTTTGTATATAATTAGGATTAAAAAAATGAAACTTGAGCATACGCGTGGGCGGCATGGAGGAAAGACCACATTAGCCTAGACTAGAACTTGATAACCCTCCCAATCCAAACTTAAAACTACTAAAATTTGTGAATATTAAACTAATTAGGACGGGTCTAAGGTACAGCGTTACAAGAGTCTTTGCTCGGTTGTTCGTACGATTGTAAATTAAACGAAGAAAAAAGCGGCAAAAACATGATAGAAAAAAAATCTACGAAAATAAAGCCCCTGTAAATAATTTTGAATGTGAATATAGATAAAAATATAAATATAAAAATAAAAATTCTATTATTATCGATATTACAACATTATATTATTATTGTCTACTACGATTATGAATTGACATTATATTAAAAAAAAACAAACAAAGATTACAACGTGTTCAGGACAATTATTTACAACATCACCAACCAATAAATCTCTAGTTTTCAATACAAAATCGGTGAAGGACAAAGTTGTCACGTTGGAAAACAATATGCTATAAATAACCCACAACGGATGTTCAATGAATTTTACTGAATTCACGAGGCCTATGGGGGCACAAGAGGATGGAGGGACTTTTTTTTTCAACACGAATAGAGGAGACATTTGAGGAAACATTGTGGGTGCAATATGAGCCTCTTTGAGAACACACGTGGCAAGGTAACCAAGTAAAGAGGAAGAAGGTGCAGTTGGGAAAGCTTTACAGCTCCTCGGTGTTGTTTTATGCAAGGCATTAAAATCAATTGCGGCATCTTTATAGATTAGATGGCCCTGTAGTCCCACATTGTGAAGTGGTAGAGGGAAAAGAGGGAGAATTTTACCACGACTTCGTGAGCCTCCTACATCGTACCCACCACTTGGCATATACTTGTCTCGGATTATACGGCACTGCGGTTGAATTTCTCTCTCGATTTTTTAACGAACCTAGCACGTACGCACGAATTATATTGCCGATCTTAAAGTCCTAACAACTATAAATTGGGCAACAAAAAGTACCGGAGGCCAGGCAACAATCTACCCATGAAACAAAAGGGGAATAGATTGTTTGAGTGTTGAAGAGAGATAAAAAAAAATAAATAAAAAATTCGTTGGTATGGTGCGCTATAAAGTCATAACGCGTCGTCTCTTCATCTTGCCAGTACTCCAACCCCCATCTCTCTCTCTCTCTCTCTCTCTCTTTTCTTCTGTTTCCTTTCACTCCCATATTCCCAACACTATCTCGTATATAGGTATATAATAAACTATGCACAGAAAGCCTGAGCCTGGGCAGATGCGAGAGCAAGTGAAGTTTACAAGACTCTGCTGTATAACAACGGCTTTATATCATTTGCCCTGAGAAAATATGAGGCTGGAGATGGGGAACACCCGGCGATGCATTAATGCATCAGTGAATCTGCCAGTTATTTATTTTTATCTCATTTTAATGCAGAATTATTCATCTTAATGAATTAATGGTGTACATTTTCATTCTGTTACAATTAAGTAGATAAATTGTTTTTAATCCCAACATGTGGCATTCGAATAATATAATAAATCGAATTAATGAAATGAGGGAGAGATGATGGGGGCAATGGGTAATATTAAATTGTGACGAGAATCAGGAGGTGCAAACGGGAGTTTCTACCTCGGTTACACGCTTGTTCGGGCATTCATAAAATCTGTTTCACTCCCTATAAATTGATAGCCAACGGCTCGATGATATACGATGGGATTAAGAGGTGCATACGGCGCGTTCACCTCTTCTCCTCAGCGGTCTCTTTTTGTTGCATAGTTGTACTTCATCCAGATGATTTTTTTTTTTTTCGAAAATACGTAAAAGAGGGGAGGGGAAAGCACACGCAGAACAGAGAGAATCGAGAGGGAAAATCTGGTTATGTAACTAGCCGTCTATCGTGTGTCTGTAGATGCTTCGGATATGCTCAACGGGAGGGAAGAAGCAACAGCGTCAGGAGAACAGAGACCTCAAATTTATTGAATTCCCTCGCGCTATGAAATCCTCTTATTTCCCTCTCGCCCTTAGCTATTTTCTATTTTATTTCTGTTGTTCCCCTCGTTTCCTCAGCCTCCAGCACTGAATAATATCAGCCGGCGCCCTATGCGCATTATATATATTACAACAACGGTAAAAGAAATATAATAATATTGATAACCGGCCCGTGGCCACCAGGGAGATGGCATTATCATAAATTTGAATGTCCACGCGCGACTGCCACAGCCTAAAAAGAAAGCACCAAGGTACACCCCCTGCCCCGTGACGCATTTCCCTTCCTCGTGGAGCGCTCTACGCCCCTCGTGCCTCCACCCCTTTTATGGCTTATTTTATGGCGAGGACTCAATTTGGACCTGGTGCGATTGCATATATGGTGGAGAGAGCAGCGGCCGAGGAGGGGGACTGGAGGTGGTATTTTTGGGTGACTAATATACCCCACATGCACACCGGTGCTTCCAAACGTGTGATGCATCGTCATGCAGCGGGATAAGGTCGCAACCAAGAGTTGCGTATGGTTTCTCGGGGCCTCACTGTGGGATGCCCCCCGTTAACTTACGCCCCATTTCCAACACTATTCCATTCTCACTTCTTTTGGATCGTGAGGTGCACTGAGACAAAATACTGATAATTTTAAAAAACTAAAAATAGGTCACCTTTTTCCGTACTTTTGCCGATTTACAGCATTATTAAAGTTTTAAGAAATTTTATAATTGAATTGTTTATGCATAAATAGCTGAAAACATTTTTGCTTTAATGATGTCAGGGAAATTGACAGAAGTCAAGAAAATCAGTGTCAATCTTTTTTTGAATTTCAAATTAATGATAAATTAGACAATTTGTTACTCAATATTCAATTTTTTATTGAAATTTAATGTAACATTTTAATTTCAATTATATAACAGATAAAACTATTGTTCATCAAACGAAACACAATTTGTTCAGATTAGTCGGAGAGAAAAGAGAGGAGTAGGGCAAAATGGGCCCTTATTACGCCTTTTAAATTTTAAGGACCGATTGAATTTTTTATGACATGTTTTGTCTTTCGACAGCATAATTATCTCACTGTGCAATAATTCTGTTTTATATTAGATGAATTCATCTGTTTTAAAGTTACAAATATTCAAAAAAAAAATTTTAATTCCCATTTTACCCCATTCGCACTTACTTATTAATACATTTGTCCGTTTCAGTCTTCTAGAATTTCAAGCCCAGGTGAGATTGCCCACAATCCTCAATTTCCAAAACGAAAGAATCCCCAAATAATAATTCCAATGCAGTTAAATAATCTCGAGGACAAAATGGTGGTACGATAAGCAACAGAGTCACCGAGGATGAATGTATAGGAACGACCATATATGTGTATACTTATCGCGCAGTAAAGATGTTTACAGGGCGCTCCGCGCGGGTACCGGCTATCACTAACGCCACCAGTATTTCCCCTCTACACACCACGCAACTCCACCGCCCCATATCGAAAGAAAGAAATGAGGGACAAAAAAGGAAAAAAAGAGACTCGCTACTCTAATTGATTTGTGGCTGGGCTGCTATCGGCGCTCGTAAGTTAAATTAAATTACACGAGCAATCGGTGGATGCTGGGAGTCATCGTGAAACCGGGTAATGTCACGGGAGGTCTCGCTCAACGGGCACAGAAAAAACATCTCCGATGAACTCCGAATTGCTGATTATAGGCACGAAAAAAAGAGCTGACAAAAAATTGGAGGGAGAAAAAAAATTCCCTTTGAAACTGTTAAACACTGGTATCTTGAAGAGATCAAGTAGGTACAAAACTGTCACTCTGTTACGAAGTTGTTGGCGTTCTCCGGGTCATGTCAACCGTATCTTATCGCGTTAAACGAGTCTAGCAGAAATAGCTTTCCCTCGATACTACCTCTCTAAATAAGTATTCAAGGTTGACCATGGAGAAGGTTGCCTGCAATCTCCAAAAACAATGGACCCAATCACTTCTACATAGAGAAACTCTCCGCGACAAAATTCTAGGCCCGAGTCGAAGAATTTGGTCTTAAAGAATTTGGTCTTAGGTCAGTCGGTCGATTTTTGGCTTGGATATGGTCTTTTAAAACAAATACTGAGAGTTTGGGGAGTTTTTCTCTCTGCTGATCAATATTTGATCGAGTGTGATGGTCCACTTCATAGGCTTTTGATGTAATATTAGCGAAACTGAAAAGTAATTCATTTAAACATACAAAAGTTATTCACAGATAACCACAGAGTGGGAGGGCATGGTTCTGTCCACGACTATGACAACAATTTGCTGGGAATTCTTGACACTGCACGAAATTTTTTCAGTAAAAATTACTTAACCGCTCAGTGAATTCCGACACTATTTTTCAAATGTTTGTCCCTGAACAAAATTTAAGCACACGTTTAAATTACTTTTTGTCCAGCAAATAATACATTTCCCCTTCAAGAAACAGAGTGAAATAATTATTTGTTCAACGCCCGCAGGCAGTCTCTAAGTCTCCATTATCAACAGAATAGAATGTTATTCTGTTGCCGCGGATTTTTTTGTGATTGTCATGGCATGTTGCCGTGAGGTCGTTCAGCTATGTCGCCCTAAGGTTGTCGTGGCGTGCCGCCATAGTGTTGTCATCGCCTGACGTCATGAATTGCCCAGACCGATATCATGACTTGTGCCTGCTGTAAACTATTGCTAGAGTTTCTCAACTTCGAAACATTATTATCTAACATCCGTAGCAACTGATAAGTACAACAAAAATCGTCAGGAAGGCGATTTATTCCGAAATTTTGCTACAAAAATTTTCACATTTCTATCGCCATACTCTGTGAAGAGGAACAAAATCTCGTTACTGTGCCGTTGACCGTCTCCCGGAGAACAAAACAGTTTCGAGTCAAACAATACTTGTGATAAAAAATAATAAAAAAATATATTCACCCCACAAACGGCAATAACTCCGCTTGCGAAACCGTGAGAGAGGAATTCCTCGATTCGCAGGGTCTTTGTCTCAACCGTTCATTCACGCGACTCTCACCACCCATTGATGCCTGAACCTTGCCTACATATCCACGAAAGGAGCTTTGCGGCCGTTGGATGGCGTAACGAAGGTGGTCCTCACATAAATACTGTCTCTTTTGATCTTCTAAGGGGTCTCCAACGAAAAAAAATCTCAAAAATCCACACGGACACCTGAGATAAACGAAGCAAACATATTGAAATAAACAAGGAGAGACAAACAGGACGTTCCAAGGATATCAAACTAACACTTTTCAGGTTTTAGAAATAAAAGGGGGGATACGCTCTCGTCGCTCAACCCTTTTTGCTCGCGAGCTCGTCTTTTGTCCCCGAATATTTCGGGCAAATATTTGCGGTCTGGTGAGAACAAACGAGGGAGTGGGAATCTGAGATTCCAATACACACATTGTGCCTCGAAGATGGTGGAGAAATGGAGGGAATAGTGAATATTAAGATTATTGAAGTGAAAGAATCCCTGCAATTATTTTTTTTTACATTATAGTTTACCAGTTCCTTTATCATAAAATATATGGACAATGACTAATTGTTTCGATTGTGAATTTTTTATTCGCCCTCGAATTAGCCGATTGGTCAATCCTGGTTTCTATGGCTGCAAGGATGTTATTGTGCCTTAGAGTTCGACTTAGAGGTAGAGGTCGCGATA
>JAPYZN010000811.1:0-50365 GCA_030522865.1 Psyttalia lounsburyi
TATCGTCTCCCACAAATTGCCTTCCGAGGCGAAGGCGAGGATGGCAAGCACGTGGGGGAGGGTGATATGTTTTCCATGGCAAGGCTTGGATATTATTTTGCCGTACTGCTTCTAGAGCTTTCTCGTACGGGAATTGGTATTACATACTTCCCAAACTCGAAAACTCTAAAATCACTACGGAAAAATATGATGCTGGATGGGCGTTATGGGGTTTTTTGCTCGCGTGGTTGGCCACCTCGCCTTCGGCTCGGTTTGCCAAACAAAAAACCCCATAACGCCCATCCGGCAATATACTATTTCATCACGCTGTGTCGGAAAAGTAGCTTTTCAGTCACTCTCCGCTTCGCGTCGAGTGACTGAAAAGTACTTTTTTGTAATACCTGCCCAAAAAGTTCACTTTTCGGTACCGGTTTTCGTGCGTAAAGTGGTACTTTTCCGCACAGTGTGCGTAAAAGTCAGAGGAGTCAGAAATTTATGTGCTTCAAGAATATGCCCTATTTAGATTCTCAGTACACAAATGTGACGGGAATGGGAATAGTGGATAGCGAAAACGTTTCCATTTTATAATAATTTATTATTACCACGAGATTATAATAATGACTGCAATTTCAATACATATTGTCTCACACAATTAATGGAGGGCAATTCTGATGGATGGCAATACCTTTCCATTGGCTGTCAGGCCCGCATCAACAGAGCAAAGTAATGCCCCCATTATCGGCGCCAAGTAGGAGTAATCTATTGAGTGGTAGAACCGTCATTGCCGTAAGGACACCCTTGAACGCATCTGATCTCAACTTTGAGGATGAAAAAGACGCATTTCCACTGATCTCAGTGTGGACCCCAATTCGGTTGGCAGTAGTTCCCGAAATTAGCTGTTGTTCGTATAACTCCATACAATGAACAGGTTCAGTAGCTCCTTTCAGATGAAACTTTAGTTTTCCATCGATCGCACTCCATACAGCGATAGTCTGGTCCAAAGACGAGCTCACAATTGTCGTCTCATTAACAGCCTTCAACTGTAATATTTCGCACTCATGACCCTTCCACGAGGCTATAATAAGCCCTGTCCTGATATCCAGTATCGTCAGAACTCCCGAAGCCTGTCCCAAAGCCACCCAGTTGCCACTTGGCGCCACGACAATACATCTGATCAAGCCTGTCGCGTTCATAGCAACTTTCATCTCGTTTACATATTGAAAGCTCCTGCAATCAATGATCCTCAATGTGATATCAGTAGTCGCCACTAGAAGGGAAGTAGAAGGAGCATTACTGGCCACCAGAGTATTAACCGGCGCTGGTCTAGTACTTTCAGGACATCCCAATAAAGATCCCATAAATGGATCCCAGCAATGAACTGTTCCATCACAAGTAACAGCATATCTCAACGATTCTAAGAACGTCATCGCCAAGATCGATTTTTTGTGGCCAGTGTAGGTGTACTGACACGAAGATACTGTCCCACCATCCCCCTGACTCCTGATACTCCAGAGTTTGATGGTCTTATCTCGTGCACCACTCATGAAACTATTTTCATTATCCAATACCGAGAGACATCTGACACTGTTCGTGTGACTTGAAAACGTCTGGAGTTTTATCTGCTTCATGTTAAAGGTTAAATCCTTATCGGGTCTTCCTATCTCGTGCTCCCAATAGGCCAACCAATTTCCTCGAAGCTGTCGACCACTGGAGGAGATGTTGATTTCACGAGGTGGCGAGGCTTCGATATTTTCTCCCATTTCAATTCTATTGCCTATCACAGACATATTGCCAAAACTTCCTGCGCCCTTTGTAATGTCTCTGTCGTCCAGTCGCTCGTCGGTTAGAGTACAAGATGTCTCTGACCTGCTCATACCCTGATCTGAGTTGAACACTAAATCTCCATATTCATCGCACAAATCACGAATTAACTGATGATTTTTCAGTATTTCACTCATCGCTCCTTCTTCCACGAATCTGTAGAAGAGAAGATACGATTTGTGAGCGAATTCTGATGTGAAGACTTGTTTCAACTCCGCATAGGCTCGATTCCTTTGCAAGTTGGATCCATCGTGATCAACAATGGGTGGTGAATACGAAATTGCCACTTCAGAGGACAATCCAAAGTTTTGACAAACAGACGAATCCACCAATGTCCAATCTTGTCCGTCATTTCTTCTATTTTCTTCAAGATGTCCTTTACTTCTTGGTGACTGATTGAGTCCCTCGCAGACATCTACACGTTTCTTATCCTCCTGCAGCTCTGATTTATCACAAAATACTTTATCAAATGCCAGAAAGAACCTTTGAATGGGTACAGATAAGTGACATTTGGTGGCAGTGGATCCCAGTCGAATGCTCAAGCAGGACATTGCATCCACAAATTTATCAGCGAGAGCTTGTCTCGCAATTGCTCCAGAGGGATAAGTGTATCTTGTTGTGGAAAGAATCCTTACAGTTGGATGCAAGATCAATCGGACGATAGTCTCGTTCAAAGCGTCCATCAACGCAGCATCAGACAGATATGAAGTGATATGACTCAGTAATGCCAAACAGGAAACCAGACCCCCCTCAAGATTTGGCGTTAGTTTTCGCTTGCAGAGGGTCAAGAGCTCTGCCATGTGGCCAAAGTATTGAACTAAGATCATCTGCTCTCCGTAGAGACTTGCAATCGCTGATAGAGATTCTAAAACTTTTGATGCGTTGACATCACCTATTAATTGCGATGAATCGTCATCAATTGTGAATAGATTTGCTCGACCTGCGTAGCACAATGAAAGCATTCTCAAGAGATTCCGAGAGAGGAAACGAGCGGTTAAGACTGGACCGAGCCGATGCGACAGCCAAATGACAGACTCAGCACTCATATCCGATACCTTTGATTCCTGAATAACAGTTCTTTCGGTTTTTCTATTCGAAGCGTCGATCTCATCCTCTGGCGAATCTCCAGAAATCTTCAAGAAGATCGTTTTCCGATTTTCAAGATCTCCAATAATTGGCGGATTTTCTGAAGTGTTCGATATACCAGAGACATTACCAGTGTAAGATCCAACTAAAGGCATATCCTCACTCGACGTTTTGCTTCCCACGTGACAACCAATACTATTAAATTCAATTACCGATTTGGAACTACGCGAATCTGTCTTTGGAATTGGAATCGTTGGAGATTTAACAGCGCCCGAGGGCGAAAGTCTCGATCCATCGTCCACCAAGTCATCAATAAGATTCAGATTGAGCTCTAATTGAATGTCTCGTGATTTACAACTCTCAACCGGTGATATAACATCTTCAGTCTCCATAGAAAACACCTCGACTTCTGTCTCACTGGGTTTATCCACTTCAGGTACAGAAATGATTATCGAAGTTTGATTGTTTTCAGAATCAATTGATGAGTCTTCATCGAGAGGTGACAAAACAGCTTCAATATCTCCAGCTCCATCACTCAAGTCACAAGTCTTCAAGTTTCCAGTTCTTCTGCAGTTCGGGCTGGAGGGACCTTGAGGTGAATCCCGATAGCATCCAACAGCTTCAACAAGTGGAGTTATGAAGTGATCTAGGAATCTCCTAAGCCCCAGACGCACCATTAATTTTAACAGAAAACTCCTGTGGTATAGTCTCATTGTTTTGAATTTGGCGAATGTATTCGGGGGAAGGCAGTCCATGCACGTCATCGCATCCATCACAGAGCCGTTCTCATAGAGCTTGACTATTGGAGTTAAAAATATTTCCGACGTTTCCTTGGGTCCTAGGGACTTGGCGATGGGATCAAAGAGATACCAGGCAGCAAGTACTGCACTGTAAGGTTCTTCCATGATTTGTTTAACATGGGGAACTATCAGTTGCAGGCTAGATTCCATAGAATTACCCGCAAGCATGAGAAGTTTTTCCAACTCTCTGGCTACAGCTTTGACCTTACATTCACTTATTTTACACAGATATTGGATTTTTGTTCTTGTATTGAGTGAATTGAGTTCAGCAATTTCGTCGTCCTTGAAGAGATTGTTGAGGTCTCGAACAAGGTTCTCGTACTCTTGGAGCATTTCAATGACGTTGAAGAGGTGTTGGAAGTACTTGGAGGAGGGAAATAAACTGCTGGAGAGAAGTGGTTGGAGGAATTGGTGGGCTGAGGGTGGGGGAAGACCCATAGGAGTGACAGTGGGGTAACGAAAGGGGGCCGGATCTGACGGGTCATTGGGATCAATGGAATTGACTCCGTAGGACTTTGGGATGATTTCCACTTGGAGGAGAAGTCCCACTGCATTCCTCACACATTTCGGCAGAATTTCAGGGATTTGAGTGAGAATGTTTATGCACGTCTCCAGGCGTCGCGTGAAGGAGGACTTTCCGATGTTCCAGGTTGCGTGGAATTTGGTGGGTAGGAATATCTCGAGTATGAGACAACCGAGAATCTGCTGTTCTTTTACGCGGGCACAAGCTACGATCTGCCGGCAATTGGAGGAATTGTGTTGAAGAGGGGCTTTTGGATTGTAGGAGCGGTGGGAGATTTTCTTTATAAATGAGTGGGTGGATTCTACTTGGAGGAGTGCGGACACTGGATTGTAGTCTTTTGGGAGTTGGATTGATTGAGGAGGCTTGTCCGGACGAGATGAATCGTCTGGGGCGAGGAGGGAACCACGCGATCGGCTGAGCAGCCGGCTGAGGGCGAGGGGAGAAGATCGCGCCATATTTTGGGTAGTCGGAGGCGGATCCTCCTCCTCGAATCCCGAACTGTGGCCTTCGTCCTCACTCTTTTGGTCCGATCGATCAGTCTCTGTGGGAAAACATAAGAGGGTAGTGTCAGCAAAACAGCATGTGAAGTTCGAGGGTGACTTTTTTAAATGACTTTACATGAATTTTTAATTGTCATATTAATTATTTATTTAATTATTGATAGAACAATTATTTAGATGTTGACGTAATAATTATTTAATTATTCATACCATAATTAAATAATTGTTACATTGAACTCCCTGTATTGCGATGGGGGAATTATGAGTTATAATACCATAAGAGCTTCAGAATTTTCGCAGTTTTCGTGATAGCTTTAGTGAAAATAAGTCAGAGTAAAGGATTTGACAGGTTAAAATATTACGAATACTTGGACAATGGATTTTTCATGCACTAGGCAGGTCCCACTCGCTGGCTAAATTGCCCGGTTTTGGTGCCGATACTTTTGACTTCTATACTTCTTGAAGTATAACTTCTTCAAGGTTACACACAAATTCAGAATCATTATAAGTTTTATTACAAATAAATTCTGAATTGTCACTGTAAGTTTAATTATTATTATCAATAAATTTACTTATTAAATCAAATAATGATTTGTTAAGAGAGTCATATCGTCGTTTACTGTAGTACTCGAGCTGATCAATGAAATAACTAATATAGAGTATCAATTTGAAGATCTTGATGAGACCTACAAATTAATATTATTGCAAACAACGTGATAACGAATGAAATATTTCACCGACAGAAATAAGCGAGCGGTTGAAGCGACAGACTGGTGTGATTAGAGTCCCGGGTTCGTTTCCCGACCGCTGCATGAATTTTCTACCGCTTCTAAACTCTCGATTTCATTGTCGAGTGACAATCTCGTAAAAGAGATGACTGCATCTGATCAAGGTTTTCCACTCAGAGTGAGAGATGTCTCCTTGGCCCTTGGCGAGTGCATTACAGAGCAGATTGGGGAGTGAGATTGGGACAAATTGTAAAAACTCGAAAGGGTATACCCGTGAAAGGCATTTCAAAAGATAAAATATGTTTACTAAATAAATGAGGCAAAATTAAAAAGACATATACAAAAATATGTCCGCTCAAATTTAAGGAATTCATTGTATAGTGAGAAAAGTTCCGAAAGGATTAAAAAAACTTACAACTTTTTTTTTCGATACATTTTTTGATGTACATAGCATTCCTGCACTAAATTCCAGAGCCTAGGAGAGCGTGTAAAACTCAGAAAGCTTTATAAAAAAATGATTCAACACGGCCTCTGATCGTAAAACAGAACAAAATCTTTGGAATAGAACCAATGGCCCCATTTTTTAAAACTTTCTACTTGGCTAGAGTTTTTATATAGGAATGTTTAAAGGATAATCCAAGACGCCTAGAAGAATTATTTAGACAGCGAAGCTAACAAATCTTAGAGTTTACCTTTTTCAGATTTTTTACCGGCTTACTCATATCCTAAGCTACAACAAAATTTAATTTCCTCGCATGCGGGAGAACTAAAGCAAAAATAAAAATAACTCACTCGTCGATGCTCTCGCATTCGTAACCCGTAATCGAGGAGCAGATTTACTCCAATAAGGTGATGGAATGATTTTTTGTGGATGTGGTTGTGTGAATAATTGCACAACACCGGAATTCGTTAAGCTCGTATGATTGTCTACAAGCTGTAGACAAACGTTCTTCGCCTTTATCGCAGCAACACCGGACAATCTGAATCAGAGAAGAGCAGAAGAGAAGTGATGAAATGTTTATTGGAAACAATTGGATTACAGCTATCGAAAGGTACTTCATTTGGACATCTTCTACACCCCCAAGATAAATATCTAACCATAGCCGGTTTTCAAAAGATTCCAGTCGTACTTGTAGCCAAATGTTAAATCAATCCAGTGATGGAGACGCTCTGATACGTAATGACTCTCCAGTGCCTCGCGGTGTTTCTCGATGAAATCCTCTGGTGATCGGGCCCAACTGGGTAGTTCCAGGTCGGGGAGGTCTTCGTGAATTGACTGCAATTGTCAAATTTTTTTCACTTATCAATGTTATAAATGAGGAGTTTATCACAATTTTAAATATTAAATTTTTTGAGAACTTGTACTGATTTACAACTACTTTACAATTTCATTTTGACTGGAGACAGGGATCTTCGGTAATCATTAATTGCTGCTTTAGTTAAACTTATTAAATTGAGTTGGCACATATGACAACTCCATCGAATTTTTCTGTGAAACTAAATTAATTCACTACGTAGTACCAAATGGGGGTAATGGAATTCATACTAGTCGCGTTCCCGTCGTGAACCCTAGGTAATGCTAAGTGCTGGTGATTTTTGTAGCACCTTACCACACGTCGGATTGAATACATTCAAATTTATAAAAAATTTATACCTTCGGAAGCATAAAAAATGACAAATTTTTATATCTTGATGCGATCAATTAATTTGAAGGAACCACATCCCGACACTGTAAGAGTTATTCTGTATTAGACAACTGCAAAATGAATCAACGTTTGCTTCAGTTTTTGTAGAAAAATTTGGAGATGTCATGTAAACTGTTTACCAATATTATAATGGAAAATATATCCAGTAATTAACAATTCTTTAATTAGTAACTGAATGAGTAATTGAAAGTTTATTTGAATGTGATTACTGAATGATAAAGTGTTTTTGAATTAATTTAAGTTAATTAATCATTTCTGATGTAGTTATTATTTAAATTAGATATGGACCATAATTTTCAAAGTTTGAAAAGATCAGTACCTAAATATTTTAATTTTCGGAATCTCTCACTGTTTGTTACATGAAATAACTACTGGACGTGAACATTTACTTTTTCATTAACTCGTAGGCTTAAGTTTAGGATAGAGTAATGCAAGGGTGAAAATAGTAGAATAGATTGATGACAAAAAAAGTTACATTTTGTTCAAAGATGGTATCGTTTCGTCTAAGGACATTTCAATTGCTCACCTTAAAAACATCGGGACTCATAAAAAACTGCGGTATACACTCGTCAGGACTCCACTCCTGCAGTCTCTGAATTGATGCAGGATACTCCCAAGGTACCCAGTGTGATCTCACGTTCTTGCAAAGTACACTTCTACTATATCTCCTCGATAAATACACGTAATACGTAATTTCCGAGAGAACATCAGATACGTGATGTCCAAATTCGGACGTCTGAGATTCAAAAGTCAGATCCAACTGTCTGTCTCCTTTGTTAAGTCGAAATTTTGATTTTGTCAAATCCCTCCAATTTTTTCCCGACCTCGACGCGAAATCTGTCACCCAAGGCATCACATGATGACAACAGGGATCTCCATATCTCCGTCCAGCCAAATTATTAAGAGCAGTCAAGTAATCAAAATTGTTCAGTTGTCCGTGGAGCCACAATTCACACAATTCGTCCAAACTCTCATTTAATCCAAAATTTGGACCTCTGGAGGAAAATATTGATCTCAATGAGGGAGATATTTTACTCTTCGTATAAATAGATCTATCTTGATTTTCTGAAATCTCTAATTCATCGTCAGCTTTAACATAAATGTTGTCATCCAATTTTGGTAGTACTAAAATGGTATAATTATCCAATAGTAAAATATCACTGAGAGTTATTTCGCCGAGTGCTAAACCCGAGTCGTGCAGATCTCTCGATAAACGTAATAATTGATAGACGAGGAACAGAGGCTTGCTGTAGCCCGTTGACAGGGCTGCTGGACTGTACATGTTGCACTCTTGCAGTGAATACTTGGCAGTCTGCTCGTGGAGTGTTATGAAGGCTGATGGTGTCTCGATGGCCAAGATTGCCGGCAGAAGATTACAGTGAGGACGAATATTTGTACTCGGGGATATGGAAATTACGTGACTGTTTTGGAGGTGGACCAGTGGACATCCGTACAGTCTCATTAAGACCTCGTGCATCACTGATACATCACTACTACTTGGAGTCAAAAGCATTTGCTCTTTTGTTTCAGGGAGATTCCATATACCTGAGTTAAACGGCAAACAAATTACAAAGTTTTTCAGAGAAATGTTTCACCAAAAATTGTTATTCCGCAAAAGCTGAAATTCACTGAAAAATCTTCGAGAGTTGGCCGTAGGAAATAGCAAACAACGTTCCATCAAGAGTAAAAACCGGACTCAACAGCGAATTCCAAAGTCATGAAAATAGACATGAATGACAAAATGAATTGGAGTTCAACACTACCACAATTGAAAAATCAAACAATTAAAGAGGTATAGAGAACGCAAACAATCAAAAATTCCAAAAATTTGATCAATTGCTAAACAACAGCAAAAAAATATCTTCTGACATTTTCGCTTGATATCGATGACTCTTAATAATTATATTATAAATAAATATTTGAGATAGTTTAATTGACTTACTATAATATTTCTTGTAAGCTTCCTTCCACAAATTTCTGTAATTCGTCTCGGAAACATAACGAAGTAACTGAGCAAAGGTCAAATCTGAATGGACCTTCGAACTAATGGAATGTTTATCTCTTGGTAGTGGAATTGTATTCCTGAATTGTTTCTCATAAACCTAGAAACATAGAGAGAAATATGTTATTTTTCGTAGAGTTAAGATTGTTTCTCTGGACTAATGCATAAATGAGTTAAAAATGAGTGAGCAGAACTGCGCAAAGATGGAAAATTTTGACCACGATTTTTCAATACCTTCTTTGAAAATAAAATACACATAAACTATCATTAAATTAAATTTTAAAAAATACTATTTATTTTCATAAAATTCCTTTTCCAACCGTAGCCTCTTCCCTAAAATGATTACGCTTGGTCATTACAATAATTCCTTAATATATTACGTAAAGTTATTCAATTTTGCCAGCACTTTGACAATTAATGGAGCATTTGACCGACTAAAATGATCAAAATTACCATTTCTTTTTCTCAATAGAATCTGCCGAGGAATTTCAAAAATATCACGATTAATTTTTGTGGAAAATCGTATCGAATTTACAAAAACAAAATTGTTGCAAAATATTGACAATTGGAGAGCTACCAGAGTTTTTACAAGGTGGAAAAAAATAGTGGATGAGAGAGGAAATAATTAATGATTTTCCAGCAAGTAATTCCTCTCGAATTCTATTAATTCATTTTTCAACATGATTTGGTTCTGCAATTGGCTGTATCCGTTGGATCAGGAACAAAATTCCGAAACAAATTTCAATTTTTTACAACAATAAAATTTCTTGGAAATTCTATCATTATTTACCTTTACATAAATTCTGGTCCAATTGGGTCCCAATTCATCTAAGGACGGTTGTGCTACAATTTCATCAGCTGACAATCGTTCGTGAAGAATGAAGTCGATTTGCCCGATGTTTTGTAAGCTCGATAACCAGTTCTTGTGGATTGTTGCATGAATTCTCCCATCAATTGTTAGTAGATACTTACGAGGAATATGTAATTCGGATTGAAGAAGATCCATGTTTGTGCAAAATTTCCACGAAATAACACTAACCTCGAAAAAATACCGAGGATCTTTGTACTTGAAAATTATTAACGTTTAATTATTACAAAATTCTCCATGTCTCCGATAACAATGTGACTTTTTGCGTGCATATCGATCTCTGTAGCATTATTGTGTCTAAAAATGACTGATTACTTGGTTTGGATGGTAAACATGGTAAATATGTCAAACACAGCTGACTACCAATGGCGTCACGCTCCATTGCAAAATTTGAGGGGAACCTGCATCGAACGACGACAATAATTTTACAGCGGGATCAAAATTTGGAAATTTCGACTAGAAAAAAAATTGGAGGGCACCGAAAATAACGAAGCCAGTTTTTCCCAAAAAATTGTTTTCGATTAGGCTGCAATTTGATGAAGTTTCTTTCATACTGGGAGATACCCGATCCTGCGTTGATAGAATTCCATTGGAATTCTATAGGATTTCTATTCGAATTCTATTTAAATGTTCTATCTTTTTTATTTCAAATCTATTCAATATTCGATAGGAAAAATTTAATACATTTTGAGTTTCAGTTTCAATTTTTCTAATGGCATTCTTTTCATAAAAATTATTAATTAATTATTATAAAAACTATATTGTGCACACAATCTAATACAGGGGAAAAACTTAGAAATTTACAATTCAGAACATTTTTATTGTGATTAAAGAATAAAATCTGAATGTCATTTTATTGATTGTAACAAGAACGATATTTTCACCCTCATTAGAAAAGGATCAAGCGTTTATAAGGCAAATCGAATTATTTATTTATGAACAGAAATCTTATAGAACCAACAGAGGATGCAAAACGTAATTTGGGTGATATTTATTAGGTAAGAATTTAGGTATGTTCAAAGGGCAAATATTCCAAGCAAAATTATGTAAGAAAAATTTGCAAAAAATCTCTCAAACGAGCTTCATAATTGTCAAAGAATATCACTGTGACATGAACATGATACACATATTTATTTCTACTTATGTTCATAATCGATACAAAGAAAAAATAATGCTGAAAAGTATATGATTTATACAGAATAATTGCGTGAATTTTTTGGCAACATTGAGGTATACGGTCGAAGAAGAGGATCAGGTAATGTGTCGTCTCCGAGTGTCGAAGCTTGTTCTAAATTTAACAATTGAATTTCTTGCTCCGAGCTGAAACAAATTTTTTTTTTTATTATTTTCATAGTTAGGTAGAATTGGTAATATTGGACTAATTTTTTCTTAGAATCGAGTTCGGCACAATTTTCGGAGAAAATCGAAAATTTCAATTATTTCCGGTTCTATAAGCTCAATATATTTAACAATGCCTCAATAACACTTCTAAAATAGCGGTAGTATTCGATGAATAACTGTAAAGTTGGATCGTTTTCAAGGTAAACGTGGAACTTTATTTTCAGTTCAAGAATGTGAAAAGACAGCAGTTCACGGTTTTAAATATATTTTTTGCAATATCCCCTGCAAAACGCACTTTTGCAAACGATATTACAATTTTATATTACTATGTACCTGAAAGAAAATAGTATATTGCCGGATGGGCGTTATGGGGTTTTTTGCTCGCGTGGCGTTTGGCCAACCGAGCCGAAGGCGAGGTGGCCAACCACGCGAGCAAAAAACCCCATAAGGTACCGTCCGGCATAAGATTTTGCCGTAGTGATTTTAGAGTTTTCGAGTTTGGGAAGTATGTAATACCAATTCCCGTACGAGAATTCCCACTTCTATCATTTTTTATTATGTTCAAATGTTTTTCATAGTAGAACAATTTTTTTAGGAATGAACGAAATTTTTTTTTCCATAAAATTTATTGGTCTGTTTGTTAATTGTATTGCATTTGCCCCTTGGGGGAAAACAATGCTAAATCAGTAAAATTCAACATCTTCAACGAACGATCATGCACACGTCTAGATTAGGTAAACTTGATCCGAATTAAATAAATTTTTAAAAACAATTTTTACGCAGTCAACAACACATTACGCATATGTCTAGATAACTTCTATTAACTAGCCAATAAATGTTTTTGAGAGGTCAGATAATTTTCCATTATGTCCAGATAACTTTTACTAAACAGTCACCAAATTTTACTAAGTGATTCGGAAATTTTTGTCGAATGGACAAAAAACAAAACAATTACCGAGTGGAAGGCTAACTCATATTAAACGTTTCTCTCCTTGTACCAGCAATACTTTACCTTTATTTATTTCAAAGAGTTTCAACTTACTTTCTTAATTTGGCCGATGATTTTCGAAGTTCACTAGGATTCCTATTGAAATGAATAATCCCGAAGGGATCATTTCTCTCTAATACTCCATTGTATACTAAAAGATCATCCACAAGTATCTGAAATTATTAAAGTTCCATTTATTTCATTTGCTCTGATTTTTTACGTTGGAACAATTTTTTAAAAACCATACCCCGAATTCTTTTACTTTTCTAGGGGATGTTTTAGTGTAGTTCCATATTTTGATTTTCGAAACAGCTGTTGGATAATCAAAAATAACGTAAATACGGTTTATTTCTCCTGGCAAAATGGGGGCCAGCCACGAGTGTTGTCCATCGGGGTTATCATTAACTCCGTCAATTAATTTATCGGGAGTTCGTATATCATTTTCGATTCCTTCAATTATATTCACACTTTCTGGATACGCAGCGACGTCTGAGAATTATGAAACAAATTAATGGAATCAATTAACATTTCATGAATTTTCTCTTTGGCCATTTTAATTATTATTATTCGATCGAGATTATCAAGATCATGTGGGTTTATTTAATAGTAAAAGAGGCGATTGACTCTTCTTTATGCCATCAGAACAAAAACACAATAAAATCTCCTATATCATCACAATAACTCTTACACGTATGAAAAATTCGTATAAAAACTTCATGTGACCCCTGTATGGCCCTCACATATCCTCAAAACGACCCTTATTTGACCTCAACATGACCGACTGTAAGGCGATCAGAATTTGTCCCATATAACTAAATTCTACAGAAAATTCTATACTAAATCCTGGAGGAAGCCCACTCTAGAAAATCCGTTCGAAAAAAATATTCTAAATCTCCATAGGAATTTCTTTAGAAATATTTCTATAGAATTTATTTCATTGTAGGAGCACATAAAGTATTTTCTTAGGACCCTGGCGGACCAGTCGATTTTATGAATCTAGAGAATGACTGTAATAAGATTGTAATAAGATCGACAATAGATTGTAACGTCGAGGGTAGCAGTGAAAACGAGAATGAATCGAATTATTTCGGTGTAGATTGAGAGTCGATTTAGATGGTAGTGTTCAAGAATCGAGTTATAATCAACTGCCCGGATGTCTCGATTTTGTATTGATTATAATGATTTCTTCGATCGAAATACAATACAAAGCTCAAACCATGTCGATTGTATTTTAAGTGCAGATCTGTCTATTATAATCTACTCACAATCGAGTCACCCAGACAGTTGATTATGATTCGATTGTAGAACGCTCAAACTTCAATAAAGCTTCAATCCGCCTCGAACTACCCTCGATTGTATTCCGATTTAAAAAATGATCATTATAATCTATGCAAAATCGAGTCACCCTAGCAGTCGATTATAACTCGATTCTGATAGCCTAAATTCGATTTATTCTCGATTACACTCCTACCCTCGACGTCACAATCTAGTGTCGATCTTCTTACAATCCACTAAGTGATTCTCTAGATTCATACAATCGACAGTGAATCTAATCACAATCAACGGGTCCCATATAGGGGAATGTAACTTTTATAATTCAAGCCTAAGGCAAATATTATAATCATATGATTCAATAAAAAGTGTCGGAAAAGTGTCTGAATGAAACGTTAAAGAATCATGAAATTTTAAATTTCTATTTTCGAAGTCACTACAACAGCTTCTGCCTTTCGGGTCAAGAAGTACAGAAACATAGTTTTCTGTACTGGTTCTTACGACTTCTTGTATTATAATTTAGAATTCTTGTATTAGTATTGTATTGTATAGTTTCTAAACTTGAAAACTTGAAAATAACTGCAAAAAATATTATCCTTGAGCTGTTGTAATGGGTTTTTTGCCCGTGTACTTGGCCAGTTCTCATCTGACGCGAACGCCAAATGCTACCCACGTAAAAAACTCTATTATTTTCTCACCTGAAAGACGGCAAATGACGGCTCTGTCCGCCGGTTAAATATTTGTTGTTTAATTAAAAAATTTCGAGTGCTTACGTTGAGCAAAACTAAGAGTTACCCATTTTTTTTTTTGTAAGACAAATCATTTGGAGAGAATACATACGTTTCTTAGTTAAACGAATTGGTCGTCCCTGGTAATCGAAAAATTCTATTCCATTGAGACCAACGTAATAGGCATCGCCCCAGGAGGAGAATATAACAATTTGGTAAACAAAGCCTTCAGGCACTGGTGGTGCCTCATAGTTAACATCGTCCAGTAGATCAAGATTCTGTTGATGATTTTTCGATGGCGTGGTACTAGTCATTGTTTTCGGTCGTTGAATGAAACTAATTTCCTGCGAAAAATTGTAGTGGCAGAATCCCGGAGCGCGTCTGATGATGAAGCCCTCAAAGTGATCATTGAAGATCTTTTTTCCGTCTAATTCAATCATTAACTGTTTTACCTAATAAAATATTGATGAACGAATGAATAACGGATTACATATTGTCTTTGTAAATTCTTTCAACAGTAAGTACACAAAGTTTTTCAAATTTACTCTATATGCAAAAGAATAATATTTACGTTAAAACTCTCAAAATAAGATTCTCAAAGGTCGCTGATATTTGAGACTTTCGAACGTTTCAATGATCACATTTTAAGATTCAACTTGAAGACCTTGACAGTCTCAATTCAACAATGAAAAATTTATTGAACCTCCCAAAGCCTCAATTAGAAATGTTCCAGCAGGGAGTTTACTTTTTTGAACAGTATTAATTATCAGATTTCAAAATAGTATATTTAGTAACAGGTGAAAAAAAAATGGCGAGTGGGAGGTTTATATCACGAACCGAAGGCGAGTGATATAATCCGACGAGTCAAAAACCACTTTTTTCACGAGTCACGAACAAAATTTTTCATCTCAATGTGTAGAAAATAATAAAGTGTGTAGATATTCACAAAATAATGAAAAATAAACTTCATGGAGATATTGAGTTACTTACTCCGCAGTAAGATGCTTCCAATGACTCGTTATAATTCCATATTTTGATACCGGTGATGAACATTTCGGAGTTGAATGTAATTGTTATCTCAGGAATGACATCAGGAATCTGTTGAATTATCCATATATTTTTGGATTCCACGGTGAAATTATTTCCATTTAGCAAACGATATATTCCCTCATCCTCGACATTACAGTGCAGTGAAATCTTGCTCGCCGGTATATTACCCTGATCACCAATCATTTCAATTCCATTGAGCCCTGCAGAAAGGAGAATTCATTCATCCAACTTCCGATTATTCTTTCGCGGCATCCGACCATTACAGATAATTTTCATTTACCGATCATGTCAGAGTCGTTCCAATTAGATAATAGCAATAGTTTTATTTCTTTACATGCAACCGACATTGTCTTATCAGTAATACTACCAGATGACATAATTGGATTTTCAATCGTTGGTATAAAGTCTAGTTCAGTTGCCCCTGTAACAGGCCTGTCCATTTCTATTTCCTGAGCTGCTGAGCAATCCATGATCTCATGAAATATCCGATCATTCTGGGAAATTAGTTCCAGAATATTCTCATCCGTTGTAAATAGAATTGTCTGCGAAATTTGAGAGATTCGCATATTTTAATCTTAAAAGAGATCCATAATCATTTGTAAAAACAATAATTTCACCAATTCAATATAAAAATTCAAAATCGGTTAAATTTTTCCTATAGACTAGGTTATAGCAGCGGCGCAATAAACTATAAAAATTTCGCAACAAAAATTCAATTAAAAAAATGAAGTTTCCATTTTGAATTCAACAGACAGCGAATAGTCAATGCCCACGTCGGGAGTCGGACCCATAATCTTCACATTACCAACTCGCTACCCTAACCAATGTAGCTATCAGGAGTTGAATAATTAATAGAATAATTTTTGAGATAGAAATTCAGTAAGAATAATTAATAGAAGAGTTTTTCCAATAGACATTCTGCAGAATTGTTTTTTCCTCGTGAAATGGCTGCAATTTTCTAAGAAATTTACACGAGAATATATTAAATCCACAGTCACTGTATGAATTATATTCGTAATAAAAAAATTTTTGCCTGAGTGAATCATTAACTTCTGGAGCTAGTAAATCGAAGAGAAACTTTTGACTCAGAATTTGCCCTTCTCCAAGAGATCTATTGATTGAGATTTTCAGAACTTCCTCTGTATCCGGCTTAAAACCGTTGATATTTCCAGCCAATAAAATCAGTTTAAAATGAACAAAATTTGTAAAGTCCCCGTCAAATCTGTACCGAAATAGTAACACGAGATAAGTGCATTTTACATATTTTTCAAAACCCGTATTATCTCAGTAAGGAATAATGTTAGGAGAAATTATCAGAAGAATTTTTTTGTTGCAAAAGTGATTAGCTACAAAAATCGTCTAGCGACCATTGATTGTAATTATCTCCTAAATCCACTCCTTACTGAGGTAATCCGGGTTTTATAAAGATAGGAAAAATACACTTATCCCGTTTTACCACTTTCCTACAGAAATTATTTCAACACGTTTCTAAAGAATAATTTTTCACTCACATCTCCGAATGAATTTATATCTCCTGCAACATCGCCAGAAGCTCGGGCAATTTCTCCAGAAAATATAATAACATCATCTAACTTAATGACGACGTCTTTGGCACCTTGATACGAGTGTATCCTCGATTTATTGTAGTTCCATATTCTAATTAGTCCAATATTAACTTTCTTCGATAATTCCATGTGGATTGAAATTTGTCTCCCTCGTTTATAAAGAGCGTGCCACATATTTAGATCATCACGCGTTCGATAAATACCATTAATCAATTTGGCAACAGCTGGATCGTCCGATGGTTCATTGGAATCATCAAATTGTGACCATATCTAGATGAAATATAATAATTATGACAGCATATAAAGAAGCACAGAGAAGGATAAAGATTGTGCTAAGAAAACAATTTTTTTTGCGGAGTATACATGCTTACTTAATCATTTATAAAACATGATTTATTATTTAAAATAAGAAGTTAGGATTTTAAAAGGCTTGGGAAGATGCGGAACAAAAAAACTTCTGTTGCATTTATATAAAGACACCCGTTATCATTCTCTGAGAAAGTAAAAACTTTTCTCAAGAAATTTCTGGCTGCTTTCAAAGGCAAAGATATCTTTTTTTATGATTATTATGATTTTTTTTTTCAGAGTATGATTTTTCAAACCAAGTCAAGTTACATCGGTTTAGTGAATAGTTTTCTACTCTAAAATGCAAAATTTTTTAATGTAAGTTTTTTTTCTCAATGTCAATTTTTTTTTATGCCACACGCGCTCATAATCCCGCGATTCTGAATCGCGGAATTCGGGCCCTGTGACATAAATGACATTTCATTGGACAACGTGGAAAAGTTGAGTTATTCGATATTTTTCGCACAGAGTGCAAAATAGTATATTTCGTAACAAGTGAAAAAAAATGGTTTTGGCGAGTGGGAGGTTTATATCACGAGCCGAAGGCGAGGGCACTTTTCAGTCACTCGACGCGAAGCGGAGAGTGATTGAAAAGCTACTTTTCCGACACAGCGTGATGAAATAGTATATTTCGTAACAACTGAAAAAAAATGGTTTTTGGCGAGTGGGAGGTTTATATCACGAGCCGAAGGCGAGTAATATAATCCCACGAGTCAAAAACCACTTTTTTCACGTGTTACGAACAATATTTTTCATCTCAATGTGTCGGAAACGCACTTTTCAGTCACTCGACGAGAAGCGGAGAGTGACTGAAAAGTTACTTTTCCGACACAGCGTGATGAAAATGATATTTCATTGTAATAAAATGGGATTATATTTTGCCGTACTGCTTCTAGACCTTTCTCGCCCGGGAATTGGTATTACATACTTCCCAAACTCGAAAACTCGAAAATCACTACGGCAAAATATTATGCGGCAAAATATTATGCCGGACGGTACCTTATGGGGTTTTTTGCTCGCGTGGTTGGCCACCTCGCCTTCGGCTCGGTTTGCCAAACGCCACGCGAGTAAAAAACCCCATAACGCCCATCCGGCAATATACTAATTTTACATCAATGAGTTCATATTCAAACCTTATTTACAGAGACAGCCTCTCCCAATGATGAAAATAACTCCACACCATTCAGCCCCACATAATGACGATCACCCCAAGTGCTGAGAATGTCAACAGTTATTAAACTCCCTTCTGGTAATTCTGGAATGATAAATTCCTCGTCTTGATCATTCTCAGAGAATAAATCGAAGGTCAGCAATTTTTTACGGTGCAAAGTGGCACTCAATTTTCTGGGAGCAACTGACTCTCCCTCTGTACTCAATTTTTTCAATTCATCGCTCAACAGTACATCAGCACTCGATTTTCTCCGGTGCTCCAGGAGAATGGGCTTCCTCGGTGATTCAATCGTTTTTCGTGATCGAGGACGGTAATGAAATTCTGGTAAATGCTTTTCTCTTGTGATGTCTTCATTACGTCTTCTTACTGCCTGTGGCCGCCTGTTCGTTTTACTTACTTCTTCAATTCCCTTGAGCTCATTTGACAACAGGTCCGGTGCCAATTTTTTTACATTTCTGTAATGAACGGGACTGAGAATTCTTCTTATGCAACATAATTGGACGCAGAACAGAGTGATTATTCGATAGATTTATGGAACTTTGGCTGACTCAATACCGCAGAAAAATCGATCTTGATTGTTAAGAATTATCTAAATTTTGTGCAAATACGAAATTCTATATCTTCAATAAAAATTGTGGACTCGTCCAGAGAATGTTTGGTGAGCTGTTAGTCAATTTTAGTAAGTAGGTGACTAGTTTTTCACGGATAACTAGATCATTTTTACTAAGCAGTTAGCAAAAAATAGGCACACATCTCGACAACTTTGATGAAGTACTAAACAAATTTTACTGAACGGTCAGATAATTTTTCTCAAACGACCAAAAGATTACCAAACCAAATAGTAATTTCTACCGGACTTTTCTGTTCGTGTACTACCTGTACGTAATATTGTATTTGAGGGACAGTAATTCTATCGATGAAGACAATCTCAATAAATACGGAGAAATATATCCCAAGAATCGCAATTGAAATGTATGCAAAGTAAACAGTTTAATTATTATTAGTGAAGAAATAAAGTATCAGTTTACTATGTATCAAATAATTAAGTCACATTTTCATTGAATACACTATTATTATTATTATCATAGTGTGCCAGATTTTTTACACTTGAGGACTATCGAATACGTAAAGCCAATGCGTTCCTGATTGTTAATTAAATTTACAGGCATTCGTAATGATTTCTAGCAAATGCTCGAGCAGTTTTTAATGAGTTGTTGCGAGTTATCATAAATTGCAAAATAAGAGAAAAATAATGAATAATCATCTGAACGTACTCAGTCATTTCCAGCAGCCACTTTGGTAATTTCTCCTCTCTGGACGTCAACGGTAGAATTGACTCTTTTTCCACCACTCGATCCATGATTTTTAATTGATGATTCCCACTATTTTCATCTCCTCATTCTCTCCATTACACCAGCTGACTTTAAATTCACCACGTTTATAATCCTGATGCAGTGCATTGTATAACAACAAAGGGACGATCACGTTTTGTTGACCGCTATGTTTCCATAGTTACGAATCCAGTGTCAACGGTCGCCGGAAGAGAAGTAAATGAAGATTTAGTGGCCATTTCATGGAATACGTCGGATCGGACTTTGACATCTCTCTTGACTATGCAATTAAGGGGGAAATTAATTACCTACAGTGGCAAAGGGCTTTGACGGAAGGTGAAGAAATTGCCGCGGAAAATGTCCTCTACACTGAGAAAACCGTATAAAATTCTGCCAATCAAATGTGTTCCAAGTAATCAAATGCCGGAAATTTTCGTAGGATGATTTGCAATTCAAACTCGTATTATAAAAATAGTTTATTAGCAGAATAATATTCCTTTTCTCGTTGTCAAGATTTCTTGTAGTGTAGCCGCGTTAAAGAACAATACAGATAAATAATTCAGGGTGAACATTATTATTCTTCGATTAATTCGGCACATATCGTGGAAATGAGAGAGTTGCGGACGGAATATCGAAAGGTTTTAGCAACTGAAAATATAACGACGCAAATTATCTCTTTAGCAGGACTTGAAAGAAGTAAGAAAAGACAAACGAAAGTCACTGGACATCATTGAAAGTTGAAAAGTTTGTATATTGCTTTATTTTTATCGAAGACTTTCAATCAATTAGCTTGCCATAATATTTTATATTTTGGCACATTCATGAATATAATAAGAATATTCACACAACGAGTAAACATTAAATGAGAAAAATTTAGTAAATTATCTAAAACACCGAGCTTATTGAGTATAACTTGTAAACACAAGATGCCATTTTTGCTCCAAAAAGGAAAACACCGTTTGAAGGGCAGCGGAAGTAGTCGCAAAATCATGATTTTTCGAATAATTTTTCTTCGAGTCCATTGGATAAAAACGACTGATATTTTTACCAAGTATTGACGGGAGAGTAAGGAATTTCGTCTATGAATTTTTTTGCCGATTTATGCCGAGCGCAGCTTTGGCAATTTCTTCTGTCAAAAATTTTTATTTCGATAAAAATAGATAGATCTATCTAATATATCTGTTCTCTGAATACTTGGTCAAAAGTTCAGCTATAAAATAAAAGCAAAAATTGTTTAATTTTGCGATCCTCACTATTCCCCCTTAACTCCTATAATTAGCTTCGTACATCTCCAAAATTCATTAAAATCAATTTCACCTCGCGTTTCTTTACGTATCAGGTACTGAATGCAATGTAAATAATAAAATCAGTATTTTCATGAGATTCAGATAATTATAAAATTACCATAATGACTACAAATCACATCTTTCATAATCTATTGCTCTCAATGACCTCTTACTTTTAAAAAAATGAGAAAATTGATCATTCTAGTTAAAATTCATAGGTAAAAATATTTATCGATATAAACTATTTTCATGAAATTCTCTTCTTTGGTAGCAAAGAGTAAATTATATCCATAATTATCTGTTGAAATTCATTATGAAACAATGAATCCAAATTTAATTAGCTAAATTTATTTTTACTATTATAATTCGCGATGAGATTCCAGCCAGTCTACCAGTGGTAACGTTGGATGTCCGCTCTGGGCGAATGGATAGAGATGATTTAAAATCGCGTAATAGTGGAATCCAGCGCCAACTGTTACGAATATGTGCCAAATGGCGTGAGCACATGGTATCCTTCCGTCTGATTTGAAGAATATGAGGCCAGCTATGTAGATAAATCCCCCAGCCTTGAGTTCTCTGATATTGTCAAATTTATTCTGTGAAAATGTTGAATTGATTTAAATAACAATTCATTAATTTATCATCGAATCGTAATTATTCTTCTACGTCCCGACTCCAATATTTGTTTTCGTTTTCATAATCTACTACAAGAATAGATTTTATGATTCGAGGAGCGTCGTAACAAATACAATAAATGAACCTCTAATACCGCAAAAGATACTCAATGAAAACAAGCGAATTAAAATTTAATTTGATCACATTTTTTTTATTTTGTTTCCATACGTTCAAATGAGAATACCGGTTGTCCATTGTGTCAATAAATTAAAAATCAACTTTAGACTTTCATACGGATCTGGTAAATTTCTTAAGATTTTTGGAACTTCATAAGATCTTTGAAAAAAGATCACGATAAGAATTTTGATAGTGTCACTTTTAAACTTTTGGATAAGCGCATAAAAAGTTTTTATTTTAATGAAAAATTGCTTTCCAACCATTATTGGAAAGCGACTTAAAAAAAAAATAATTTTCGACGAAAAAAACACTACAGATTGGCAGATCTCAATTCAAAACTTCTTAAACTCTTGGAACTCTCGGAAATCGTAATGTGATATTTCACTTATAAAAAATTATTCAATAGTTCTCAGTCTTCTCCCCGTAATAATAGAATAACAAAATTTTGTTGGCAAAACTTTACAAAATTAAATGAGTAATTTAAAGATTCTCATTTGATGTTGATTTTCATTGAAATAAGCTAGGGGAGAGTGAAATAGAATGGAACGATTTCAACTATCGATAACTCGGGATCATTCGGATGACTCTTCGTTCATATGGAAGCGGAAAACTCGAGCTTTAATATGAACTGAAAATCAGTCAATTTCACTCAGCCGACCGTGGGTTATTATCAATTAAAGACGCTCCATTTCGCTCCGCTCTCGCCTATTTTTCAAGGTATACACTTCTTTTTACTTACCACTGTAATAACAGCGATACTGGGCCCGACCCCCATAATAAGATAAAAAATGGTCTCGAGCATTTTGTACCTCTCATGAAATATCTGTTGATACAGAATCCCAATGATTGCCATTATCCATACTAAATATCGCATTGTGGGTACAATTTCATTGTCAGGAAAATCCTCGATCATTAGCCATGGGAAATATGTGGCAGCAATGAATACATAGATCATGGCACGATCGCATCGATGGAGAACGTCTTTCCATTGCCTAAAAAAGTAGATAGATTGGGCTACGGATTCAAACAACTAGACATTTATGACGAAAAGAAGTTATAGAAGAAAAAGTCTATAAAAACGGCAATTTTTCATTCCATTCTAAAAACACTTAATTACTAAAAAAACTTAAATGAATTTTGAATAGGTCAGAAGAGGCCGAAAATATTAATATTACGTTTAATTACTCTCTTATCTTTCAAATTCGGTTGCTGTGAATTGTATTGAATTTAAATCAAATTTGTAATTTGCAACTTGAATTGTTTAATTTTATTGGTATTTTGAATTTATAATTTCATATTCATATTTCTATTTTTATTATTTGAAATTTTTATCTTCCAAACCCTTTTCTTCCAATTTGTCGAAAATAATCCAATGATTAGCGATAACAGTAACTCATTCCCTAACGCATATTGGTTATAACGTAATTTCATGATGATTTACTGCTGATAATGCCCATTCCAGACGTAAAAAAGTGAGGCAGTTAATGAGTGATTGACGAAATTATATTCTATGATTATTCCTTTTGAGATTTGCACGTTAATAAATAATTTACTTGTGATCGCAGTAATGCATCGTGTGGAAAGAAGTTGACACTGAGAACAGAAGGAGTAGAGCAATGCCATAAACCAAGGCTGAAATAAGTTGAGTAGATGTCATGGACCTTCTCAGTAATTCGATGCTACCAAGTAATGCGGGTACAATCCAAATTCCGTGGGTCATTATATTGGCACAATGTTCGATGCATGTTGGTGAGTACGCCTCTTTCGGGGTGGCCCGAGAATTCATCCACTTTATGCTGATAAAAGTCAGAAGAATCGTTGTTATTCATTAGTTGTTGTTGTTCACAAGGAGATAATTTTTTCAGTAAAAACTACAGTTCCCTTGGATAATCGTGTTTCGTTTCGATCGTTTGGTAAAAAATTACTGAGAGGCTGAAGTCCGAGTGAGAAAGATAATCAGTAAAAAATTTGTAGCTCACAATTAGCTTGTCGATTACAAGAGTGATAGATCTCTCTGTACGAATTTCACGATTTTTAGGTATAAAATACGTGACGATGCCGGAGAATCTTCTACCACCAAATTTCGCTCAGGAATTGCGGGAAAGAGAGGTAATTTTTACTGAATTCTCTTCTTTTAATAGCTCAACAACATTAAGAGATTTCCAGAAATTCCAGATTCCGACCGAGGGCTACTCAGTCCCCAATGCAAAAGATTTTAGATCTTTAATATCACTTTTTAAATCGTGGGCTATAGTACAGTTATAGTTACAGTAAATTTGCGAGCTTTAATTTTCATAATTCGAAACGACTCGTTATTACATTTTGAATCGACTATTTCAATTCATCAAACTGTATTTATTTAAGCAGTCTTTTGAAATTTAAATCCAATACTTATCTGATATTCCACTTTTAGAATATAAAATAAATTACGTTTCATTCAGTACGTATACTCGTTCGTAGTTTTACGCCTTGTTCCTCTCCTGATCTCGATATCAAAATATAAAACACAAAATATTTTTAAAAATGGAAAAAAGATCAAATCTAATTTTATTTCATTTGAATTTAATGACATAAAATTAGAAAAAAAATTACATTTTTTTTCATTTTTAATTTTATTCACGTGAAATCTTTTTCTATATTATTTTTCCCATAAAACGGTGTTAAGTAAAATGAAAAATATTTGATGAATGATTTTAAATACTATTTTGTCCAGCTCCGGAGCTGTTATTGAACCCGAAAATATTGTCATCTCGTCAACTTACTTGTCTAGCACTCGGCATATCTTTATTCTCCTCGAGATATTTTGCAAGGTCAACTTTCGATGAATCCAAGACCTAAATTACACGGAAAGCGGGATGATATATGCTATCGATTATCGTCTTCACGGACCGCGTTATCGGATTGTCCCGTTATCGGAGCGATTTTGGATCCCATGGAAGTTTTTTTATCAAATTAATTATAGTATTACTGCAAGAGAAGTGCGATAGAAAAAAATCAATAGGTGATTTCTTTGCTGGTGTTGGTCAAAAGTAATTCAATTAACATTCTTATTGATAAAAGTAATGTGAACGGAAACTTTATTTTCGATGAAATAGATACAAACATCATCCGACAACGACTCCTATCTTTTTTGGTATTCAAGACAAGACTGCCTTGAGAAAAAACGTGTCGGATTCGGACTACTGTACATTAGTCCGAACATCCATAATATTGTATGAGATGTTTTTGAAATTCAATGGATTTTTATTTATTTATTGTTAAAATTGTTCCCTCAAGTTTGTCTACAAGAATGCTTGAGCCTTTTCCTACTTTTTTTTCGGTTTTGGTAATGCAAAAAGAACTTTGAAAATTTGCGCTCATTAATTTTAATTGAAAAAATTTCAAGAGAAATATTTTTAAACCAAATGGTTCAGAGAAATGAGATGAATCTGTGCTACCAAAATCCAAATTGAAGAAAAAACTGCTTTCAGGTGAATAATTTCATGCCAATATATTCAACAGCTTTTCTTTCCTTTATTAAATTCCCTTTCCTGCGGATTCTTTTGAAAAATTATCCTGAAAAGATATTGTTAGAAAAGCTATGTATAAATTTCAATGCATCGCTTTAGAATCCCAGTTTCAATGAGCGAGTTGACTGAGAACGGTCTCGGTTAGCAGCAGCAACTAATATGAACTCCATTCTCTTTCAAAATTCAATAATGATACAAGCAGCATGAACTACCAAGTGACAATTTTGAATTATATAATTCACTCCAATAGTTTTATCTTCCTAAGGTTTCTCGCTCAGTTGCAACGATACAAGTCAGAGAATATTTATTCTGAGAGTTGAAAAAAAATTATTGAAAAAACAGACGATGACACTCACTCTTTGAGACCTCGTAACTTTTTCATGGGTGCCGTGATGGATTCTACTAGGCAAGGTCCATCCATTATTACCCCTGATGAATGTCAAAGTGAACTGAAATTGTACCGGGCAATATCTTTGACCCTAATATCATGAAACCCAGCCCTTTTCAACAGTTATATGTGGGCACTGTTATTTCATTGGCTCAATTTCTCACTCCTTCACCTCTCAATACTAAACTCCTCCCGTCATCTGAATGAAAAATTTCAAATCATTCAACATTTTAATAACAATTACACACAAAGAGATAGTAAACGTATCTAGACAATAGTGCTAACTCAGTAATTGAGAGCTCTGATCATTTCCTGTGTTGCAAGGTCTTGACCCGCTCCACGCGCTCCCCATAATTATACACAAAAAATTGAGCAATTTCAGAATCATCTGAATATCGAATGATCAATATTCTGATGATTATTCTGTGGTAAAATGAAAGAAAGAGCGTTCGAAGTGCAACTAAACTCACTTTAATCCTGCGAATGACAGATGAGAATTCAATTGTTGAATTAATTCGGCATGAGATGATTATAGTCACCTGTTATTCTCCATTGTTCCAGCTTACTCTCCAATTTTGTTAGATAGTCTACTCATAGAAATATTTATAAATAATGGCCAGTACTGTTCAATTTTGAGTAACACTATGAACATCAACGGAGCACATCTGCACTCCGTTCTGTCAAAGCGAAAACTGACGCGAGTGAACGCTACAATATCAACGGAGACACAATATAATCAAAGTTAGATGTGATGGCGCCCCCTCCGCCCCTATTCGCTGTCCAGCTGTCGTGTTATATGAACAGTAGGTAATGAGATATATGTGTACCGATTCATAGACAGATGTAATTGAATAAAGTCAAATCATACATTATTATCTAACTACTCATAACATTAGGACAAATATTATATTGCGGGGAAATTATTTTTGTGTTGCCAATTGCAGGAATTCCGATCACACATTGTGGCAACCTTGTGTGTGTAAGTTTAATAATTTTGGTGTACCAAAAATGTCTTTGAAATTATGGAAAATTTTTAGATAAATCCAGGTAATAACAGCGCATAATTGTTTAATCAATAATAATGTGAGAATATTCATTCGCAGTACAATGAATTGTTCATACACATTGTTACTCATTTTTCACCTGTATTGTTTAATTTTTTCATACGTGGAAACGAAAGCAGAGGAATGAGGAAGAGAAAGTAAAAAAAGAGTGAAAACTAAACACACACTGAGAAAAAAAATATTTATGTTAAGTATTTATTTGAGACACTGATAAATTAGCCCCAGCGAAAGCCCCGAGTTTATTGAGATCGCCCAGAGTTAACTCTGCGTTTTTTTGTCATGAACCCAGAATTAAGTCGGGGTCTGCATCCATCAGGGGAACTATTTGATTTTTCAAAGTTCGATTTCTTCGAATGATACATTTCCAAGTGATCCGGATTAGGTTTCTGGGATGACAATCATTTGCTCTAGAGGATCATTATCTTGTATCGACCTTATATGAGCTCCTCCAGTAATTATTAATTTTTTTTTACTAAATTTCGGATTTTCTTCCTTTCTAAATTTTATAATTGGATTAATTATTAGGAAAATCCATTGAAACTCCTGAAAAACCAAATTATCCTTCAGAGAAATATGATTAATTAATTGTATATAATAACAATTGCTATAATTGAAACCTAGTTAAAATCACCTGAAAGATACTCGTTCCAAAAATACCATTTCCACAAAAATAAATACTTTTCTCAAGTAAATAAATATTTGACAAAAATAACTTTCTTTTTCAATGTACAACCATTGAATGGATAATTGAAAAAGCGAAAGTTGGTCTAATTGAACAGATGGCATCACATTATTCAGAAGACATCGACACTTGCCCTCCACTTGAGTGAGAGGGAATATAGCAACACAGGAATAGAATAGGACGGATATCTTTGTACCGAGTTTGCACGTTACACAGTCATAGATTCAAGGTCAATCTGATTACAGAGTGCCTTTCGGGCCTCTATTAATTCTAGCAACTGAAACAATTGCTGGAGTAATAGAAAACTGGAATTGGTGAATTAGTTGGAGCGAAATGATTGAATCTTGCACGAAGAAGCGAATGTTATTGGGGATTACTTTATTAGGAGGGTGAGTTGAGTTATTAAAAGAGAATTGTTTTAGGTTATTTTTGTGAATATTTTTTGATGGTTACTCTGCGACTTTGCAGGTTAACCATCCTCGTGCTGATTGTCGAGAGCCACTGGACCGAGAGCACGAGTGCTAAACCATTTGTCGAAAATATTGAACATAATAACACGTGTGCTGATAATGAACAGTATGCAGTAATTGATGAATGCCATCCCTGCACTGCATTCGAAATTGCCAGTAAGAGCATTGGTGTCTGCATTTATGCTAGGTACAAGGAAGTGATCAAGTGTAAGACCGGAGAGACAATTATTAGAAGGTAATTATTCTTTTTTCTCGACTACTGAACCAACTATTGATATTGCATGCAAGCTCATTCAATTCTCAGATGTTCCCTTTTAAGAGAATTCTTCTGATCAACAAATTAGAAAAGTGAAAAGTGTATTGCTATATCTTGCAGTTCTTGCAATTCTCAGCGAAAAGAGACGTTGTTGTTTCCATAAGATTGTATGTTTTCCATACACTTTCACAATAAAATTCACATGAATTCGATTTTATTTGAAGCAACTCCGTCCAGCCAAAAATGCGGTCATCACAAACAAAAACAATCCCAACGCAAAAATTCGTTCTCTGAATTAACTTTCTTCAAACGTTCTCAGAGAAGTTCATCCCATCTAATTAAACACCAATCATATCCTCAAGAGTAATCATATTGGTTTTTTTATTAATTTTTATACCTACATGAACTTCTATCTATTGCAGGAAATATGGAAATGTTAAAATTAATATAGAAAAATTAATCTCCACCCCCTGTTACATTAACGGCTGAATATAAAATTGTGTATGACATTTCCTCACAAGTAGCTCCTCACATTTAGCAAGTACCTACTACACAATTTACTTCCAAATATTTGGTCAACACCAGTTACCAAATCTATTAACAAAATTTGTCTGGAAGTAAACGAATAAATTAACCTCAAATCATTGATTCATAGGGACTATAAATTACATAAATAATTTTGTTTTTAACTGCATATTAACTTTTAAATATGGTCAATGATCACAATCAATTTCTTTCAGTTGTGACAGAGTTGCCTGGCTCGAAGAGAACGCCTTCCTAAAGTTTGAAGGTTCTATGTTTGCTCTGTCCATCCTCTCCTGCCTGACAGTATTCTGGAGAGAAAACGTCCTTCGCAAACGAATAATTCGAAAAGTAGCACGACAACTCCGAACAGCAAGTGTATGATAGTCACCCAAGTCTTCGATCACCTGAGTCGAATAAAAAAAAAATGGAAGAAATTTACCTGGAGTTGTTTTCTATCGAGGGACATGAATCCTTCGCACCAATAGAGACCCTCGTGGTTCTTTTCACGATGAACTACTGTGACTCAAAACTCCAAATCACCTTCATCCTCACCAAACAGCCACATGGAGTAAACTCTTATCCAATTACCCTTGAGAATTTTGCCTACAAAATACTCAATGCCAGTGAAATCCCAGACATTGCCGACTCATGTCAACTTCCCAATCTGAAACTAAACAGTATGAGTCTAGTGGCTGGACTTTGTGCTTGTTTGCGCCAGATCATTAAGCTCTCAATTGCCGAAAATCCCGAGCACCATTGCAGACATCTCTTGGGCTTCAAGACATCCAGCCTTCTCGCCCCATCCGAGTCTAGTCCCTGGACAAGATTTTGCGAGGTCGAACTCATATCAACCCTGAAAACAATGGAGTATCCTGCTTCTTCATCAGCAGAAATACCTGAGACATTGACGAGATTTGAGGTACACATGTCACAACCAGTTCGTCTCCACAATATTTATAAATATACCATGTCGAAAAAATTCTCACGCGATGGAACAGTGACACAGGACCGCAGTATTCTGCCTGAGCATTCGTACGCCGAGGGATCATTCATGACATTAGCGGACATCATCATATTTCTATGCGTCACTGTCTACCTCCGAGTTGTCACAAATCCTCGAGTGCTCGAGCTCATCCCACTGATTGCCAAGTGGTACAACAAAATGATGACTGATCATCATTTGCGAGGATTGTTGAGCTTCATTCGGCTTGAATTCGCAATTCCCTTGAATATTGAGTATCTCTCGCAAAATGTGCCCACTCAGAGCCTGTACAAGAGCGACGTAAAACGATATAAACCTCGGAATAAAGTTTATACGCGGCAGGAGGATGTGGAAAATTCTCTGAAGATGGTAGAAAATGCTGGACTTGATTTGGTAATGAGTAGGGAGCCCTTGGGTGAAGAGATTGAGATCGATTGGGAAACTATTCCTTTTGAAGCGAATCCTGATGGGGGTTCTCTGCCCTCGACACGATCGAAACGTAAATTTCAACAGCTGGAGAATCTTTCCAGACCAGTTTTGAAATTAGCTAAGCCTGGAGATGTTATTGTTGATTTTTGCAGTGGAAGTGGACACCTGGGGATATTAATTGCCTATTTGAGGAGGGATTGCACAGTGATTCTGCTGGAGAATAAGGAAGAGTCGTTGAATAGATCAAAATTGAGAGTTAAAAAATTAAAACTGGATAATGTCAGATTTTATCAATGCAATCTTGATTATTTCAAGGGAAAATTCGACGTCGGCACTTCTCTGCATGCCTGTGGCGTTGCTACTGACTTGGTTATTCAACATTGCATCAGGAGAAATGCAGTTTTTGTCTGCTGTCCCTGTTGCTATGGATCTGTACAAAATTGCCTTCATATTTCGTATCCTAGGAGCAATTCATTCAAAAGCGCTTTAACGTTGAGGGATTATTTGGTGATTGGGCATGCAGCGGATCAAACGCACGACGAGAAGAATATCAAGACCAAACAGGGGTATCAGTGCATGAGAATTATCGATTCCGATAGGAAATTACAGGCCCAAGAGTGCGGATACACGGTTCTCATGACTAAACTTATGCCCGAAAGTTGTACGCCAAAAAATAATTTACTAGTGGGCATTCCCAGGGATGATTTTGTGAATAATTGTATTGCGAGTGCTCTTGAAAAGGTTGTTTTACCTAAAACTGAGCGTTAATGATAGGATTTAATCGCGATTGTGAACTCGGGGAGGCCATTTCCTCTTCTTATGATTCTACTCACTTAATTTTGTACGAGGAAAAAGAATCATAAATTTGTTACTTGAAAATGTGTAGTTGCTCAATGTGAACAATCAAAGTAAACGTGACTACAAATAATAATTTGTTTTGTGTTTACACTCATTATTTGTATGATTTTATACTTTTAAAGTCTTCATTGGCTGAGGCGTCGTATAATTTGATCGACATTGGAAAGACAAAACTGAATCTTTCTCTCATTTTAAAATTAAAAGAATCGTTCTTGTCTTCCACATGTGTTGAAGACCACAATTTATCATTTTCTCGACAAAGCATGAGTGAATGATAACAGCAGGAGATGGCGAAAGAGTAGGAACCAATAATTATTGTAATGTTTAACAGTAAATTTTATGAAGAGATCTTTATTTGATATGTACAAAAAGAGAGGGGATAAATTTGCTTTCTCACGAAATATACAGATCATTTGATTTTTACGACAATTTCTTGACATTTTTATTCTCTGAACTGTTTTTTTTTTAATGAAAACGTTTTTTTTTCAATGTTTGTTTTAATTCATTGGTTAAACGGAATGAGATTGTACGCCTGATTGCATTTTTTTTCTTTCTTTCAAACGAGGAAAATTCATCTAAAAACTACTTCAAGCACTGAGTACATGTCCACACATTATTATTATTACATTTAAATATTTCTTTTCTTCTTCATTGCCTTTTATTAAGATCCTTTTGGAGTTTTATTTCTTCCTCTTGGTTTTTCTCGTACTTGAGTTATATGAAATGAAAATAGAGAAGAAAATATTAGTCAATTGAACGGGTGATACATGTCTCAATATTGTAATGCAATTTTTTTAAATAGTAATTTTAATATTCGAGTTGTTTTATTTACAAATTTTCGCAGTTAGTGTACAACCACTATATTCAGCTGTTTCTATTTTTTTTCAAGTTTTTGACGATGGTTATGAAATTTTCAAATTTAGTTTCTACCGATCGAGAAAATGATCATTCATTTTGAATTTATCAACGAAAAAAAAAAATTTTAGTGCAATTTTTTTATAAAAGTAAAACGAATGAAAAAAAGTTAGACATTGCAAAAAATATCTTTATGTGATATTGAAGCAAAAAAATACATTCTCTATTTTGCATAGAATCACACGCATGGAAAATAGGCAATTAAAAAACCTCACGCTCGTTAACAAACAAATGTACTAAAAAACTTGAATTATTCTAATTCAATATCGACGAAAAACATAATAATAAGAAGGGCAAATGATAAATTATATTAACACAAAGTTTGCCTTAATCGGTTCGATCGAGAGCAGTAATACAAAAATTATTTCTAAATAGACAAAACTTCAATTGTCCGATTGCTGGTTTCGATTCAATCGAGGGATGAAAAATTGTATTATTTCAATTGTCAATGACTTCGATGCCGCTTTGTTAAGAGGAGATTTTACTGAATTTCACAAGTTCTTGACTTGAAAAATTACTGATCATTTGAAATTTTCTCAAGTGTATTTTTCAGCTGGAAACTTTTTGATTTCACAAGGTTCTCTTCTTAATCCACCGGCAAAAATAATTTATTTAAAAATTCTAGATGAAATGTTCGACATTATTTCACAATTGATTTTTGTTTAAGAGAACAAAGCACAGTTTTGAGATATTAGTTTTTCTAATCATAAATCGTATGCTTAATTTGAAGAGCTTCTAGATATGAGGCTTGGAGAAATGAAACGTGGATAAATATTGATCAGTGGTAATTCAACCAATTTTACGCAGATTAGCCAGCCAATATTTTGAAAACTAGTGGGCTCAGAGAAAAAACTTCGGCGATCTGTTTTGTGATCTGTTACACCTTCAACAAAACATGTTTCCGATTGTTTTTTCTAAAATTTTCTAGATATTTGTGGCATAATCTGTCAATTTTCTTCCGACTCACTTCTTGTTCTTCATTCTTGAATTCCCAGTATTGACAATGTTCAAGAACAAGACATAATAAAACCTTTCTATTTTACATTTTCTTACAATGTGTGTCCAATTATCCAATTGTATCCAATTATGTAGTACAATTCCCATTTAATTATTTTAATTTATCCAAATTTATTTTCCTTCTGCAGAAGCTCATTAATTTATGAATCTATACAGGTCTGGATAAATGGCATTACCAGTGTCACACGTTCAAGTTCTTTTCCTTCAATCTTATCTTTACTTTATTTAACTTTATATTTTTGTTTGTATATTGTGACTTTTTCTTTTGCTTTTCTTTTGTTATTTCCATTTTGTTTTCGTTCTTAACTACGAAATTGATCACGATTCGCCATTACCACTATCATCGCCGTCCTCATAATCGCTGGCGCTCAGCACCTCATCATCATCGTCATCGAGCTCGTATTCATCATCATAAAAATCAGTCATGTCAAGAGGTTGCTCTGCCGGCCTTGCACGGGTTTTTATGCAATAATCTTCGAGTGTAAGTGGTACGACTATTCCCTCCCTCTCGGCTTCCATCTTCGCTGCCTGAGCTTGTTTTCTGGATGGATAGGATGAATCAAATTAGTTTTCGTGTTGCTATATATCTAATAAAATTGTAAATTAAGACAATGAAAGGATTTTGAAGTTAATCGCTACTTTCTAGAAGAAATTCAATAAGATTCTCACTCGCATTTCAGCCAATCCGAACGAAGTATTGGAGACTTACGTCGGAAACTGATTAAAAAATTTCGTCAATTGGGGGTGGAGTTTTTTACTCGTATGACGTTAGCGTCCGAGCCGTAGGCGAGTAAAAAAAATCCCACCACAACAGCCCAGGAACAATATTTTTCTGTATTGATTTTCAGGTTTTTGAGTTTGGGAAATATCCAATATCTATCCCCAGACGAGAAATCGTGGGAATCAAATACAGTTAAATAATTTTTATGTCAAGTCGTGAAACAAGTTGACTTCTGCACGATTTGACGTAAACGTTATAGAACACTCGGCAATAAATTTTCTTATCAACGAATGTGAGTCCAGATCTTGGCGTTGGCTTGACCGGTAAACTTCACATTCGTTGCAAACGAAATTTGAGCCTTATGCTCTGATGTGCTATTTTTTTCAGTTATTACCGGTGGAAAGTCGTTAAAGTCCGACTGGAATTGACTTAATCTTGAAGAAGAATGTTAAAGTTATAAGTTTCTATGGTTATCATCGTAAAATCTTTGATTTCTCAATGAAAACAACGGAAAACCAGACACCTGGACATTGCCGCATGGATGTAAAGACATTTCAGTTGGACTATAGTAGCTTGTCATGTGTTTCTCATCTTTCAACGCAGTTCACTTTGAATATTCTGTATAATCCGGATGTAAAAAAATTGGGTTATTCTAAACGTCATTGAAAATGAATCGTTTTAGAGGCGTCCCTCCGCAAATATTGATGAGCTAATAAATGATGATGTGCCACTAAAGACGATAAAAGCGGATGTATCAATCGAGAGACGCTTTTAGATGTGCGATTGTGTGTAAATGTATCCTGATAATGTTCAATGAACTCGGCTTGGCCGAAAACTGAGTGGAAAAATAATTCATCGAGTATCAGTCGTCCTCCAAAATTAATCGGATATTTTTTCTAAAGCTCTACTCTCTAGAAACAATTTTTCAAAATAAAAACAAATGGAGAATCTTAATAGAAAGCATTTTTGTTTTTATTGACCCTCAATTTTTCAGAATTGACTTTTAAATTAACAAAGACAGCAAGAGTTTTACTTCAACTAAAAGTAAATTCTGTATTATACCGTCAAAGAAGTCAATAATTACCTGATTATATTTTCATATTCTTTGTCTCTGCCCTTGGAGTCACGCCAACGTCTGTACATGACTGAGGCATCAACATTAGCTGGACTGTAGGTGTTGGGCTCATTCAAGAGCGATATTACTGATAGCAAAATTGTCCTAAAAAATTAATAAAAATTGTTTTAATAATTATCCATCGGTGATTCCACTCGTCATAATCAACTGTTTTATCAGCTTGTGTATAGTTTTTGTTTTTTTTTTTTAAACTTTTGCGATTCTTACCTGACATTCTGCGTTGGATTCCACCTCTCACATGGCAATTCTCCACTCTGCGGGTCGTCGACCGGTGGATGCAAAATGGAGATACACAGGTCGCCATTCTTTTCCAGGAACAATCAGATAAAATAAAATAGAACAAATTTTTAGTGATATCTTTGAGACTTATATCCATTGAAAAATACGAATAAAGAACGAAACTGGAGAAATTAAATCGCTCAAGGCTAACTTTGCGCATTTGGGATGAGGAAACGGTAGTTACCAAGAGGGATATGACCTCTGTTTTCATGGCGTCAGTGTCTTTGACGTGCAAGGTTGCTTTATACATTGAAAAATGAAAATGTAATGATTTCTCTTTCCTTCATCATGTCTGTTTACTATCAACGCGTAATCACATGTAGACAACCCCTGATAAAGATAATTTGATACTGTATAAAACAAGTGTAATCTAACCTGAAGGCCCTCGGACAATAGCCACTCATAAGACTGTCTGTTTCTTGCAATGAATAACGTTAAATAATGAAACAAAAAGTATTAAAAAAATTTATTAGAGTTGATAATTGAAATGCACGGCGTGATAATTGTCAGAATGAATTCCGCACGTCACCTGCGATTTTTTTAAACAGAAATAACAGACATTTTACGAACTTTAGTTAATAAATGTATTGAAAATAATGAGTGGCAAAAGGAATTGACGATTCTGACGATTCAACGGTCTTTTTTCTATTTAGATCAGAAGGAGATCATTGAGAGATTGTCTCTTAATTGTATTTGGGGGAAATTTTTGCAAATGAATTTTTCATTTTTATTGCCATTTATTTTTCATTCAATAGAAGGAATTGAAGAATTATAAATTCCATACGTTCGGCTTTATAGAAGACTATTCGAAATCCCCGATAACCGTTATCAGGGATTCGGCGGGGCAAAAAAAATAAAAAAATAATGGAGAGAGGGGTCGGTTCGTTGGGAGAAACGAAGAAGACAGTTATTTTGTTCGAGTTTGAAGGAAAATTTAAAGAAAAAAAATGAACTTCCTCATTTCCTCCGATATAAGAAGAAAAAAAACTCAAAAATGAAACTCTGGGAATCTTGACATCACGATCATCTGAATTTATGATTTTTCGCCCAAACATTAAAGGTTATACTGCGAGAATTATGCGACGACATCAACGACTGCGGTCATAGAGCCATTAAAATCACGTGATTTCACACGAGAAATATTTATTTCCTTCTTTCCCTACTTTTATAGTTAAACCTTTTGTTCCGTGGGTAAAAAATAAAATAGAGGGAAAACAGACAACGGTATTTTTCACCGCTGGCAGACAGCCAAATTCTTTTCCGTGTATTCTTTAATCTTCCCGTACATACTGAGACTGGGAATATCAAGACCAAGTGAATTCAAGGGGGTTTCTCTTTCAATCAAATTCCCTCATTTTCAGTTTCATTGGACTTTCTACGAGTTGAGAATGCACAACTGGCACGAGAAAAAATAATAACTCGTTGAGTATTACAAATGTGTAAGGTTTAAAATTATACACTGTCAATGAGGCTTGTTTCAAAGCTTTCACGTGACTCAGCGGAGTGGAAGGGAAAGAGAGGAGTAAAAATCCGAGAAAGACTCAAAAGTGCAGTGCGGCATGATGCGCAAGCGCATGTAAAAATATATCGAAGAAAGCGAGCTTCACGTGAATCAACTGACACGGAAAATAAAACTAAAAAATATATATATAAAATAAAGAGAAAATAACTTGAATGTAGTGAATTCGTCTCCAGATTAGAGTCATTAAGGACGATGATTGTAACGAGAATTGCTCAGCAATGTTCGAGTGAGATGACGTAAATTGTCCTGCTATTGTTGATAATTTAAAAATGTTTATCGTTTTTCAACCTCGAGCTTTTAAAAATAGATTTCATTCGACTAGACCGCAATGAAGGAGTGAAAAAGGAAGATGATAGCTTAGAAAATTATGATGATGATTTGCAAATTTATGGGTCTGAATTTTTTTAATGTAAATCCAACTTTTTCCGAAAAAAATCAAAAATTTTCCAAATTACTTTTTTGAAAAATTAAAGTGGCTGTTAAATTTGTCAAAAATTACGATAAAAGAATGTATCCTTTGCCGACAATTTTTTGTAGTATTTATGAAATTTTTTATGTATGCAACTGTTAAGCTACTGTCAATGATTTTTGTTCTTCCTCCCTCTACAAAGGAATTTGTGCTAAAATGATAATAATTTTCACTAATAATAAGACAAATTCATTAAATTGCCATTTGTTTCTGATTTTTCGAAAACTTTTTTGTGGAAATATCCTTTCGCATTCAATTCTCTCGTTACGTCAAAGTTTCCCGTCCAACTCAGGAGTTTCAAGGAACTCCTATCTTCGAGGATTTAACTGTTTTGAATCTCAAATCAAGCACGGAGAATGAAACTCGTTTGAAGTACAAAGTTGAACCTCTAATTTCCCTAAATTCAAATATTTCATTGAAAACACCAGAATTTCAAATACCACTTGATTTATTTCTCTCCGTTTACATGTTTTCCACATTGACATTACGCAAAATGAAAAGAAGGGAATGCCTCTCAAAATTCTGTTTCACTTAACCTTTTCATTTTAATTTTCACTGAGTTTAACAAAAAACCTTTTTCTCAATTAAAACGATGAAAGCGAAATGAAAGTTCAAATTTGAGAAATGTTTGCACAATTTTCTATTTTTTGGAGTGGAGAAATCGTTGAATAAAATCCAGAATTTTTTTTCAGTTAATTCTTTTTTATTATATAGGATTCATTGTTAGACCCTATCCCCAGAAGCTCTTTTTGTTTTTCAATAACAAATGAGGAGACCCCTTAAAAAAAAGCTACACTTGACGTGGGGAGCGGAATGCATTGAAACATGAAAGTCAGGGGATAAAGAGAAAAAAACAATAAAGGAATGAGCAACTGGGGGCATTGTGGACAGGAAAAAAGTCGATAATCGCGTATGTTCACTCACCTCGTACACGTTCGGATGCCAGACTTTTGTCATGAAGCGAATACTGGGTGGACTGTATGGATAATCTGGTGGGAATTTCATGTGTGCCTGCGAAACAAAATTTTGCATCAATGCAATAATCAGGAATAATTAGCGAATGGAGACAGTTCAATTGCGTTTCATACTTCATATAAAAAAAAAAGAAGATAAAAGGAAAACCTGAGTTACGATGAAAAAAAGTGTTGAAGAATTGCAGAAAATAGAAAAAAAAAATCCTATTTGACGATGCCATATCGAGTGGCATCGGTAACTGGAAAGGGGAACGCTATATTGATCGACCTTCTCGTGGCCCAAATATCCCAGCCATCCTTCGGGACAGACCTCTAGAATTAACCTACTTCTCTTTACGAGTTTGAGTATTTCTCACTCAATCTCAACAATCGTCCTTGCACTTTTATTTTCACGGCATGAGGTGTCAATTATACACCATAAAGATCAATTCCTACTCTCGCGAGTTAACAAATATTAACTTCGGCATTCTGCCATTACTTCTGTATTTTGGGTCAAGGGATTTGAAAAAAAAATCAGAAGCAAGTTCTCATGAAATATATTGTTATTTGTTGTAGTACCAATCCTCACGCGTTATTTACAGAAAAAAAGATACAAAGTATTTTTTATTAGATGTTAACTATTAGGGTCTGGATAAACGTTTAACATTCAGATTTTTATTTTAAATTATTTAACAAATTTAGGAATGATTTGCAGTGATTTCTCACCACTACGAATGCAGCTATGGTGGACAGCCATTTCTGTCTGCCACATTAGATTCAATATATAGTTAAATATATTATTCAATGAAATATTAGAAAACATACAATATCATTCATGCATAAAAAAGTTAGATACACGAAGGAAAAAGATAATATTGCCAAATCTATTTGTTTTGGACAACGAAATTGCCTGGATTTCTGAAGACAGAACTCCCTTGAAATTCTTGACAGCAGAAAATTTGATTGACTAAATTAAATTTTGTTTTTCGTGTATGAAAATGCTCGAAGGAATAATATACCGATAATTTCCAAACAAATTGTGGGTAAAAATAAGCACTCGATCATTTTTTTGTAGACTTTAGGTTCGGAAAGTTACATCAAAGTAAAAAAAAAACTGTTCATTCCTATCAGTTGTGGCTAACTCAATCGTGAGATATTCCAGTCGAATACTCCTTCAGATTTTCAATTTGATTGATTTAAGGTTTTTTCAGAAGAGATCTTTCTATTGAAAGGGATTTTCAAACGAATTCCTTGAAGCTTTGAAGACACACCAAAAAAGATCTCCACAATCGTTATGACCTGACTGCGGCTACCATTTTTTTTTCCACTGAATATAGCTCGTACCCCCTCTTCATGGCCCATATTTTAGGTTACGAGGTCACGAAAATGAAACCCAACGATTTTCCTGCAGAATATCATTCGCAAGGAGATGAGAATAAAAATCATAATAACATGACATGAAAAATTGTTTCACTAATAATTCCATCCAAGTTTGCCCCTTGTCGAATATGAGACTGAGACCTCAGGACCGTTACTTCACTCGCTATTTAAAAAAACGGAAAGAAACAACAGCTAGACATTTTTGTCTGACCTACTTTTGTTACGAGAGTAAAAGACAGCATGTAACGAATTCACTTGAAACTTTCCTCGTAGTTTTTCTCAGTCGAGTGTTCATCGAGTTCGGTGTAATACCGAGTGAAATCGGAAATAATGATAATCAGAGAGCCGTAGGGGCAGTTTCACTGGTTCCAGGGCATCTTGAGTACACAAATCTCCTCAAATTCTCTAGTAAAAGAAAATGATAAAAACAATGCGGAATAAAGATTTTCCACGTTTCCAGAAAAACTGGAGCGTGAGACTCAACTCGAGTAAAAGAGGACACGAGGAGAGAGCATTTCAAAAGAGAACAGCCTTTTCATAATTTTTTTTTTGATGCTATATTATTATTACGCAACACCAAGTCATACATTTTCTCACTTCTACTTTTATTTATGTACAACATTATTTCTTCCCAGGTTATACCCGCCCATTCGGCGCTGTACGTCTGGTGAAAGGGTAAGTATCCTGAATAACTCAACGAAAGAATCGTTAAGCTATTGAGGTGAAGAGATGCAAAACACTTGACTTTTTTTCTCAATTCCTACTAATAATTAACAAAGCATCTGGGAATGAGCTCGATGCTTTTCAAAGGTACACTGATAGGCTGCCATTTCCAAGGGACACTGACATTTTTTTTTGCTTGACTGTCTTTATTTGTATCGAGAAACTTGTGGCTCGAAAATTCATAACAAATATCATCTTACACCGTCAAATAAAAAACTATCCGCCAGTGGGGTTAGGTTAGGTTAGTTTTTTAAATTTGTAATCAACTGTGATCACTATTCGTTAAGAGAAGGAGAAGGTATGTGGTGATGAAAAATAATCCATACATTTGGAACATTAAAGAAATGAACAAGGGTTCATAAAAAACTGGCCAACGGATTTTGTGCTGATTCCAAAGACAATAGTATATTTCGTTACGAGTGAGACGGAATTTTCACGAGTGTGAAGTTGGCTGCCCGAGGCGGAGCCGAGGGCTGCCAATCACACGAGCTGAAAACGAACAATAGTTTTTGTCAGTGATGTTACACTCAGCGAGTGGTGAACTGTGCTTCTTTTCAATCACAAGTGATCGAAAAGGCACTTTTCAGCACGAGCTGAATGTAGCAGCAGTGACAAAAAAATAATTTATTTATAACCGGAATCTGCTCCGTCGAATTAAGTCTAGTTGGATCAATTTATTAAAAAATGTTGTAATCTCGAATCTAAGATATTGTAATGCAAAAATCACTAAATCTGGGCCGAGGTGGCATCTCGTTCTTATATTCTAATTGATCCAAATTTTTCGGACAAGTACAATTTTTTTTTACGAACGGTTTCTTTTCTCATGATAATATTTTTTTGTCAATTATTATATGAAATTATCCAAAATTTTAAGCCACTATTCGTATGTATATTTCCCATTCGGTAATCAATAATTTTATTCGTACGATTGCCTCATTTTTTTCTCAGCATTTACGAGTACCACATAATATTCCTTAGATGTTTTGCTGATTATTGGAATTATTCCAAAATGTACTCAAGTTGATCAACTTGTGGGGTATTTTCTATCTCTCTCTGTTTCATGTCACAATTTATACCTTTCCCATGACGCTTCACTGAACTTCGAATTGCGCGCTTGCGTATGGAAGCGTCATTGCCCTAGAACTCATGATTTATTGAAATAATTTTATTATGAGATCGAAAAAAAATCTTAAGGCTAGTATACTTTTTATCCTTCTAGCAGACCTCAGAAAAAATTTTGAATTTAAAGCCTGTGCCGACCTCACACTTGGAGAGAACAGGAAGTCCTTGAAAAGTTATGATTTTTTTTTTTTGAAGAAACAAAACCTGGCGTCAGTTTGCAAAAAGTCTCAGTGATGGAGAACATTCAGATACTTCTTCTCTGATTTTTTAAAGTTATTCTGGTGTTTTGACTTTGAAATGAGAACTTAAATGCAAGAATGAATATTATTGTCATTTAATATTCAAACCTCAGAATAGATAATTACCAAATGACATTCCTCATTTATCTCGGAATTATTGAAGTGATTTTATCAGGTGCAACAAAACCAATTTTTTTTAACAGAAAAAACAACTATCTACGGTATTACCAAAAACAGAATAATCATGATTATATTATGATCATTATCATGGTCATAATTGCTGCAGGCGTAATTACATAAAAAAGTAAAAACAATGTGATCAAATTGAAATCAAAATATAAAATGAACTCGTGAACTTAAATATAGCTAAAAATATTTTTCATCAAATTTTGGAGGGATTAGCTTTTAAGATATGTACATTGGTAAATATTAACTATTCTTTTGTGAATATAAAATGTCGTTAAAAAATAATGAAAATCGCCCGTCCGTATTGAATATCAACAGGAAATGATTGCAATATGAATTTTTAATTTTCTCTCGTGAAAGTGAGACTCAAGAATATAAAAAAATTATTTCCTACCAGATATTAAAGTATTTTCGCCAAGAATTTCGCGGTTTTTAAAATGTACAGTTGCTCGATAATTAAGTGAAATGCAAAATATATATTCGTAACATATTGCCGCATACATCCCGACTTTTACGATAGTGAAATAATAATTCCATCAATTATTATTGGATATTTTATCAGATTCCGTGTTTGTGGGTAATTCCGCCCAGATAGGGTTTCTAATGCTCGGTACGAGGGCAGCCGGTGGCCACTGGTAAATCAGGTAAGTAAGGATAATTATCATTCACCTGAAATTCTTTTCAACGTGAAAAGCGGGAATAAAAGTGAAAAGTAAAAATATATTTTTCTGCCTACATGGACCGAAAGGGAGCACTCGCTCGCTTTGCTCGGTTAGAAACTAGAAAAGAAAATTCAGGAAAATGAAGAGGCCCGGGTAGGACATGCACTGAGAGAACATTTTTTTTTTTGTGAAAAACGTATTTTTTGTTTCAAGGAATTTATAGCTAGAAAATTGACAAGAAAATGTCATTTTACACGCAAAAAAGACAAATTCCCTACAGGAAATTTTTCACTGAGTCCAATTCAAAGACAATTTACTTATAACCGGACTGTGTTTTCGAAAATTAAGTCTAGTTGGATTAATTTGTCAAAAAAATGTTGCAGTCTCAGATCCAAGATATTCTAATGCAAAAACCACCAGACTTTTAAGAACAGAGTTAAGAACAGATTTCAGAAGTCGTTTTTTTCTTGTGCTCCAATTGCTCCCCATTTTTCGGACAAGTATAAATTTCCTTGACGAAAAGTTTCTTTTCACAGAGCAAGTTATTACTTTCTTGGCAATTTTTCAGCCATGAATTCCTCCACAAGAGTAGAGACACACTTCTCAAAAAAACATTTTTTATCTCAGAGTATGCCGAGAGGTATTACCCTAAAAATTCGATTCCCTCATTCACTGATCGGTGGCAATTCAATTTCACAATCTAATAAGTTTAATGTTGATAAAAACCAGTTCTCTTCATAAATTCCTCGTAGAGTGATACTTCGGAAAAATATAAAGTTAAATACGTTAACATTTTTTCCTCTGCATTATTTTTGATTGATTCGCAATGTTTGACTACAGCAAAACCAGTTTTCTATTTTTTTTTCTTACGTTTTTACAATCTTCCTATAACTTAAAAAAAAGTCACAAAACAAAAGTAATAATAAGACAACTAAGTACATGAATGAATGATAATATCACTTGAAAACTTTGTATTCTTAGCTACCAAATCAATTGTTACTTTAGAAATACCTATGAAAAACTACATAAACTTAAGAATCGAAAATCCGTAAATGAGAATTACAATTTCTATTTAATAATGAGAACATCGGTTAAAAAATCCCCGTCTTTGTCAATATATGGCGCTCGAACTGCGTTAAATCATTATACAATCCAATTGAATAACATTTGAAAATCGATAAACAGTCTGAGTTTGTAATACTAATGTTGCAAATGCTGAAGTAAAATCACCGAGTGCAACGATGCACCGTTTGACGCATTATATAAACGCTCTCTTAGGGCCAACGATGCGGAGACTGGTTTAGAAAGCGGCCCGCAAGTCTAACCCAATGCAAGATCCATTTATCGATGCTTCGGATTATTAAAAAGAAAAAGTGGAGCAATAAAATTATTTCTATGTAATGCTGTGAAATCGAATTTCTGAGGTATTTTAGACTCTGACAATTTGATTTTCGAAGTACAATCGATTGAGTAATCGAATCCCTTGAGCTCAAGTCTTACTGCGATCTTTAATTATTCAGGAGAGCCTGGTAATACGTGACGGTGTTACAGATCAATGCATTTATAAATATAAATCCAGGATAACTGCGAACTTCATGTTTCCAGCGGGTTAAGGATGTTGAATAATTTCCGAGGAAAGTCAAGTTTTCAATTTTGATTTTTTTCCAGTCGGTAGAATAATACGCGAATCTATTTCTTTCGATATTTGCAGAAAAAATTGTCGCAGTAGTTTCTACGAAATTGAGTTAACCATTTTTTTTATTCATGTACACTTACACTGAGAGATTTTTTTTAGAAGAAATTTTGTTTTCTATCCAAAAACTGATGGCTCGACACTTGACAAGAAAATCCAACCATCCACTGAGGAAGGAAAAACTTTCTCCGAGAAATTTTGTCCAGATTCCAACGATCAAAATAATTTATTTATAACAAAACTGTGCTCTCAAATTAAGTCTGATTGGATCAATTTATTGAAAAATGCAATCTCAGGTCCTAAATATCCTGATGTAGAAAACACTAGATTTGGGTCGAGAGGTCGTTTTCTTCTTGTGCTCCAATTGTTCTTTATTTTTCGGATAAGTATAAATATTCTTGTCGAAGGATTTCGCTTCTCAGAGCAAGATATTATTTTCTCATTAATTTTTGAGCCATGAATTTCTCCATAAGAGTAACGATATATTTATCAAAAAACTTTTCCTCTCAGTGTATGGATTCGGTGTCTTTTCAACTGCCCCTAAGGCTCGAGAACAATAACCCCAAGAAAACGGAAATTCCGGGAAACTTCTGAACCTTTGGGTACTACCTAGGATTATTAAATTATACTTTTACATAAAATTTTAGATCAATATATTTTGCACTCTCCAAGATAAAGCAATTTATCCAAAATTATTGCGATGAAAAAAATTAATGTATGGTTACTTTATCATTACTATCATACGAGAATGACCCAAAAAGATCACAAGATTACCAGATTACCAGCAGACAAGAAAACTTTTTATTAAAAATTACGGCACTTTGTAATGATTCGTTTGCCGATTACAGAATCGGCTCAGTAAATTTAAGCGACGATATCGTACTTTTTCAGGCAATTCAAACGAAAATTGTGGCACCTTCAGGAAAAGTTCTGAGAGTTTAGTTAAAAATTAAGTAACAGTTCCGTAAAACTTTCTACCACATTTCGCTCGGGATTTACGGTAAAGATACATAATTTTTATTGACTATTCATCTCTATATGAAAATATATTCCTAGTATATTACGATTTCTTAGGATACGATAGAGACCTTGACTCTGTCATATTTACTTGTCAATATTTCACACAAAATGAAGCGGAAGAGAATTATGCTCGCATGTATACAAAGACCTACTGATATATAAAATAGTGAAATAGAGAAAAATGAGCGGTGGAATGAGTGGAATCATGAAACATGTCGATTAGATGAAAGATACGGCAATGGTGGAAAATTTATCGACATCGGATTTTTTATGTGGCTTTGCAGTCTTAGAGCACGCACCAATGGTGAGCAAGTAACAATGGAATCCGTTAAAAGTTTAAGAAACGAAAAGGAAATAATGCGTAAGAGTCACGGTAGCATTACTTGCCCTTCTACACTGAGAACAAAAAAATCGATTTTTGAAATCGGAACATCTGGGAACTTACAACTTATGAAAATAGTCAAAAACAAAATGTCTCATACTGGAACAAAAACATTCCCTCAAGCCATTGTATCGTATCCGAAATATTGGAGTAATTCATTTATAATGAGGCAGTAACCTTTGAAACTGAGTCACACTGTCGTGAAGAATAGTATATTTCTCACCTAGGGAGCAAAAGTAGACAAGTCGTCCTCACGTGCGAAATTACGGCCCGAGCCGAAGGCGGGGGGTTGTAAGCACGTGAGGAATGCTTGTCTGATTTTCCTCCCGAGGGTTGAATACGATTTTTCTGCCGAAATGGACGAAAGGGAGCGTTTCTAACCGAGTAGTGAAAAAAAGTAGTTTTTAACGAGTGTGAGGGTTAAAACCTGAGCCAGAGACGAGGATTGTAATCACACGAGTTGGAAACTGCCTTTTTTCATGCGTATCGAAGAATATTCAACGACAGTAGGACACATTTTTTCCCGCTCCGCTCGAAATGCCACTTCGATAGTGAAAAAAAGGGCACTTTTTGTCACTTGTGGCATAAAATATTGAATAATTCAATTTCACAGAACTTTTTTTCGGAAATTATTTATTTGTCATGAAGAAAATGGCCTCGCTTTCGGAACACATACGAAATTTCTTGATCAATGTTTTTTATGACACAAGTAAAAAAAGTGTCCTTTTTTTCACTACTCTCGTAAAATATTCTTCGATATACATGAAAAAAAGTAACTGTTCAAAAGTTACTATTTATTTTAATTATTTACGAGTTGCTATTTTATCTTCATATGCTCGTCATGTCATATTTGTTTTATATATTTTTTTTTTTTAAACAGAGGTTTCGCTTAATTAAATTTAATTATCGGTAAATATTTCGCAATGTGTTTGACTTGGTTTGAACTGTTGATGTTTCATTACAATAAGTAGTGAAAGTGTTTCAATTGTTTTTTAGGCCCCGAAGAGGACAACAATTTGTTGTTGAAACGTAGGCTATAATTAAAGAAACTTAAATGAAATTTTTTGTTTTTTAATTTATCCTGACCTTTTTGGCGTTTGATAAAATATTATTAATGAAAAAAAGTAGTTTCCAACTCGTGTGATTACGACCCTCGCCTCTGGCCCCGGTTTTAACCCTCACACTCGTTAAAAACTACTTTGCTTCCACTTATATCAAAAAATACAATTTTCGGCGTAAGATATTTTTCTTTTGAGAATTTTCAAACCATAAATTTTTGGATGAAAATACAGACATACTTCTCAAAAACCGTTTTTCCTTCTCAGCGCAAAAAAGTATTTAGACCGATTTGTGCGCAATATTTTGGTCTACATATTGGGTCTTCGGACTTTATTCCATTTTTTCATAATTTTATAATTTATTTCTCCATTTCATCGCATATAGAATCCATCCCTAGTCCAGTGACGTAATATCTCTTATTCCTATTTGCCCTAGGAATTCTTTCTTTCCTCCACTTCAAAATTGTTTGTTCTGAGATTGCTAATAATTTGAATGTCACGTCAGGGATATAAATATTTTGTTTACTCACAATTATAAAGTAATAGAACTAAGTAATAGAACTGTACGCATCAATTTAAGAAATTACAAATGAAAAAATAATTAGCAATTGCATATGCAAACCCAAAACGTAACACTCGTGCTACTGTATAAAAATAGCGAGAACGCCTGGCTCACTTGGCCCCCACCATCTTTAATGTTTTACCCGAAAGGTATGCATCTCCAATGTATCATATATTTATCAGCGAGAAGGAAAGAACTGCAACTGATTTTCTGATGTATTCAAAGTTCCTCAAACTGAGAAGAGGACTGTAATTTTTTTTTTAATTGAGCAATAACTTCTGAATTTAAATTCAATTTATTATATTAAATCGTTCACGAAATCTCGCATTTAACTTGTAAATTCAGGAGAATTGGATTTTTCAAGTCATACTATCATTGAAATTTCAATGACATCTTGAATTTTCAAGCTCATTGCCAAAACTAAACGTCTGCAACAAATCTGCAACTATATTTTCAGTGAATTGAAAATTCAAGCAAATTGTTGCCTAAATTTTCAAAATGTTCTATAATTTTCATTGTCACGTAAATCTCAAAATTGTCATTTTATTGCATATTCCAAAATTGAATTGATTTTTCAACAAAACTCCTATAAATTCTACTGATTTTTAATAATAATATAAAAATCACACAGTTTTTCTTGACATTTGAGGAGTAGTCTTCCGGCAGTGCATGTAGCATTTCATTAAGATCAGTTATCCCAAGGAAGTTCCACTTCCTTTCCATTTCGCAAGCCTGGTAAATGGGAGCGCACTTTACTTTGTAACGTAAACCTAATGAATCTCTTCTCATGGATGTTGTGCAATGATCTATATCGATCACATCCACTCGTCCAGGATCCGTCTCAAAATGAATAAGTGTTGTTGCACTCAACTCTTCGCCAATTTTCCCTGAATATCTCTGAAACTAAGGGAGAGGTCTAGGTTCCGGTTATCACCTTTTCTGAAGCTCCCGATTTCCTCTACAAGAAAAGTAATGATAACAATTTTGTCATCTCCCTCAGATTTCGAGATATCCATTGAAAAGGAGCCAACAGTCAAGATCTACTAAACCGTTTCGAGACATCGCGGCTGTTATTAACTGAGCTAAAAAGAATGACAGATAATTCTATAAATATTTGCTCGCCGAGGTTTTCAAGAGAATATAAAAAATGATTTTCCAGTGGGGAAAATCTAAGAAAGAAAATTGGGGGATTTCCTTTAAGACTGCTGGGCTGGAATTCCGCGTGTTTAGGGTACCTTAAAAATCTTAAATTTCAACCAATCGCAGCCACCTCTCCCTACCAACAATAGAGGGCCCTTAAATCAGGGGCTCGGATTGGTTGACTTATAAGGTTTTTAAGGTACCCTAAACGCGCAGAATTCCAACCCTGGTTCCAAAAATATCTGCACGATCCGCATAAGATTTCCACTGTCGATCAATTCCATTCATTCATGGGCAATCGATCAAATCAAATCACATGAAAAAGAATAACTTGAACTTCCACATCAATTAAATAAGGTCAAAAGATATTCTCGTTAATCCGTGCTGGTCGGCATAGTCAGAGTGACATGCTTTCATACACTTCTATAGTATAAATTGGTCAAGGTCATGTAACAATTCACGCAAAAAATCAGTGTTCTCTCAATTTTTCTTCTGCCAATGGACTAAAACCCGATACCAAGAGCACAATCAGAATCCTTCAGGGGATACAGATCGTTTGAATTTACCGTAGTTTGCAACAAAGAATAAAAACCGATGAGGTCACACCAGCGCCACACACACAAGTGCTTTGTCAAAGTGTCGATTTGAAAACAATGTGGAACTGTAATTGCTCACGTTGACTCAATGGAAAGAACGACTGAACTACAAGATTCTCCTTCGACATAGAAAAAGGGGAGGACGGGGAGCGAAACACATTGAAATGAAAAGCACGAAAAGTCGATGTAATAAATGACTTGCAGAAGGAAAAAAATGATGTTCACTAACCTTGAAATAACCACCTTGATAAAGTGTATCTGGTGGTCCAAAAATTGCGACCTCCCACTCAAACATGTTGTCCTCATTGACAAGTTTAACGCGAAAGCCCTCGACAGGCTCTTCTTGAAGGCTCTTGTACTCCAGGGCAAGTGCCCTCACAGCGCTACTCGTTGGCATTGCCATAATTCACAGGTTATAAAACCCTTTTTTTTTTCTTATCACAAAACAGTGAAACTGAATGGCGTTTTTCTCCAGTAGTGAACACAAACAGACAGTCGAGGCAGAGACGACGCCGTCAAAATTGTCCCCCCTCTGCGCTTATTTTTCCCCCTTTTTCACCGTTGTTTTTCCTCTCCTCCTGCTGCTCACTATTTTATTTTTCTTTCCCCGTGTATGGGATACTCGTTTGCCTGTGCGCAATCCCGGAAATCGACTCAACGCTTGGAGTTTACCTTGTCCGTATACCAATGGATAAAATAAAATAACGAAAATAGGCTCAAATAAGGGAGCAACGACGAGATAAACAAAGGAAACACATACACTGAGGCACTGAAACGTTAATCTGTGGGGGGGGAGGTGAAGTGTTGGAGAGCTGAGGATCAAGTGAATGCCCCAGAGCTCGTCGAGGCACTTGCACCAACGGGGAGACAAATAACAGACGCGAGCTCACCCACCACTGGCTGAAAATTAAACAGCTGACGACTGTACCAGCGGGCAAGGGGGCTCCTCTCCCGTGTTGCCAGGTTCTCTTCACAAAAAAGCGGTTGGCGCCATCTACAAAAAGAGGGGCGGGAGTAGGGTGGAAAGCGGGAGGTAAACAATCAGTTTGAAAATTCACAGTTGTACCGAAATTTTACACCAAATTTCAGGTATTTCAGTATCCTCATACAATTTTCGTAGATATTATTGACTCTTTTTCTGCAAACAATTAGTTACTCTAGACGTTTAGCATGGATCTCAATAATACAAAGTGCTCAATCTTATTTGGCGTTGTGATTTCTTGACTATTGAACAAAATTGAAAACTAAATAATAGTAGGTTTCGTGACGAGTGCAAAAAGGGTGTGGTATAATTCCACGAGCCAAAAACCATGTTTTCTTACCGCCGGGCGGAAAGAGGCTACTTTCTGCCCGCTCCGCGGGCAGAAATTCGCCTCTCCCAACCCAACGGAAAAGAATAGTATATTATGTATCGAGGACGATGAGTGGCGCATAAGTCCGAGTTTGGGGTTAAATGCACGATTTTCAGCCGAGGCTTAAAATTGTGCATCTAAACTCATACGAGGACTATGTGCCGCTATCGTCCGAGGGTCATATACGATTTTAT